>JAFVLL020039617.1:0-13936 GCA_021397915.2 Tor tambroides | reverse complement strand
CACTCACAATATCAACAAAACTTTTTATAAAATATACAGTATAAAATTATTTTATAAAATAAAGAAAACAATGATGCACCGTCACGTCTTGAACATGAGTTCACAAAAATGAACCGAAAGTCAGCGAATGCATGCCCCACAGACATGATAAATATATCTATAGAAAGCTTTAAATTACTACTTAACGAAATAAATCAAATCGAAAACAAAAAAATCTTTCATTATAATCCGTGAAGATCCACTTCTCTCTAAAGGTGCGTCTAATGAGGAGATGGCGAGTCAGGATCATCATCTTCATCTTTGCGACACTGACACAGAAAACACTAGTTTATTCTAGCGGATTCGGGTGACGTCTGAGCTCATCCGCGCATCTCTAATGTTCACACAGCGCTCTGTCAGTCAATAAATGGAAAAAAAAAAAAGTAACTGGCGTTACTTTTTTGAAAAAGTAACTCAGATATTTTCTTGTAAATTAAAAAGTAATGCGTTACTTTACTAGTTACTTGAAAAAAGTAATATTATTACGTAACGCGCGTTACTTGTAATGTGTTACCCCCAACACTGTATAGGACTATAAATAAATTGGTTTTTACTGATGCAAATATGTTAGAAAATGCATTGCAATACAAATGCCAACTTGTATTCGATGCACACTTTTTGAAATCGATGCATTGCATCCAACCCATTACCAACCCTAACTTGTTCTCTATAAAATACACTCAGCTTCTTTTGCCTGACCCAAATGTGAGCTGATTGAGAGAGGAAAAAAAACCTCAATTCTCTTTGCATTCAAATTGTACCTGGACCTGAAAGTGAACTCAGATCTCTTTTTTGTTCATTTTAGTTGTGTAGTAGGTCTTAGTTACAATAATAATAATATTAATAGCAATGATAATTAATCACTTAGACCTAATAATTTCCTAAAGATGTAGATTATCCATTCACCCAAAACACTGATGCTTCAAAAAGTTCATAAAGAGATTGTAAAGGAAATCCATATAAATTAAGCAGTTCAATTTTAATTGAATTGTTCTTCTTAAGAGACACTCACTTTATATGATGAACAGATTTAATTTAGGCTTATATTCACATATAAACTTTGATCAATGGGCACACATAAAGCACACTAAATATGAGCACCGTGAAGCGCCATGAAGGCTGTCTGAGTTTAAAGGATCTTTGGAATGCAGCCTTCATTTCACATCCTTTATTCAGCATTTTGAAGTCATCACGTGTATCCTTCACATTCTCTAATCACAAATCATTCCGGTTCACAAAAAAAGGTTTGGCTGAAAATGAATCAGCACTAAGCTTGTCCAATTTCATTCTGTAATTTAGTACCAACAAAATGTATTTTAGAAACATTTATGTAGCCGTGCTAAGAAGGAGTCTAACACTGGGAGCCTCAAAAGGACTGGACTAGAAAGGATGCCTTCCGATTAAGACGCACCCATGGTCAACGGAAGCTCAACCGTGCTTGCTTGATACGCGAGAATCAGTGAGGTTAGTTCTTTCTTGTCACCCAAGCACGTTTGAGCTTCTGCAGTAACCAGTGAGGTTTATAAATATAGAATGAGATAGTAAATATAGAATGAGATTCTGTACCCTTCTCTCTGAAATTTTAATTGGTCAGTGGATGTCTACGTCATTGCACTTGCAAGGATGTTGTCGGTGGTCACTCAGGTGTTGCTATGAGGTTACTAAGGTAATCTAGGTGATTGCTAGGGTGTTCAGGGCTTAAAGTTCTCCAGCACTGTGCCGGATCTCCGGCGTGAGGCGTTTGGCTGCGGGCAAAAAAGATTTAAAAACACTTGTTGATATCACGTTAATGAGTTCGCCTACCAATGTATGAGAGGAACAGAGCTTTCACTCTCAACCAAACTAACATTAACCAATCAGAAGCTTTTGCTCTTATAAACATGAGACGCGCATAATAGCACCCTGTTGAAAAAAACAGCATATGCTGGTTAGGTATGTTTTGAAGCTGGGATGCTGGTTTATGCTGGTCATTTGCTGGTTTATGCTGGTCAGACCAGCTTAGGACCAGCACATGACCAGCTAAGGACAGCTAAGGATGCTGGTTTTTTTCAGCAGGGTATCCAATTGCAGAGTCGTAGCTGATGAATGGAAAAGCAGGTATTTGTTATAATATAGGCATATTACATTATGTATTTAACAGTGTTGTTCAATAAAACCATGTACTTGGTTTTGATACTTTATTTGAGGCCAATTATTATTGCCTCATTGTTACTTTATATATAAATATAGTCATAATAATGCCAGTTTTTCACTTAGTTCTATTTGTATTACTAAAAAATATCAGATTACTCACTTGTCAAAATAATCAGTAGATTACTTGATTAGCAAAATAATCGTTAGTTAAGCCCTAGATTAGTTAAATCATTTCAAAATACAACTGCATTGTTTTACTTTTTGTGATTAAAAGACAAATATTTTGTCATTTGAAAATTTCTTAAAGTATTAAAACATGTCTCATCTTGTGAGCTAAGTGTATTGTCACATCCCTAGCGTCTATGAGCGTGATATAGCTCATAATTTTCCAAGTGTATGATATAGCTTTCATTCTTCAGGTCAATCATATATTAATGGAGAAAAAAAATCAGTTTGAATAAGGAAACGATAACTTTGCCATAGTATCTTTTCAAATGTTAAAGTTGCCACAGTCATTGCATTCTTTGCATGTGCTGCAATTTATTTGTACCATTTTGTTTGATTAGTTTATTTATTAGAATTTGAAAGATAATAACAATATTGATTGATAAGTGAGATCTGATTTTAGTCCTTGAAAACCAAAAAAGTAGTGCAAATCCTTAAAAGTCCTGGAATTTTATTTTGCAGTATCTGTACGGACCCTGTTTAACAGTTCTTGGGCCATTTTAATGTTCTTGTTTTTGTTAACTGAACTGAACTGTAGTTTTCTGTAGTAAACTGTCTTTGTGTATTTCCTATTTTTATATTCATTTCCTAGTTTTAATTTACTATTGTTTCTTTTGAACAAAACAGTTTCAGAAATTTTATGTTTTAGATTGTAAGTCATCTTGTACCCTGTCTAGGACAAAGCTAACCAGCAAAACTTGAAATCAAAAGCATCCTAAATGTTACATGTGTTTGCACCATATTGTAGTGTAAACTTTCTTGGTATTGCTGTTTCAAATATCCCACCATAATCTGTAGTCTGAGCCTGTCAAGGGCTAATGGCAATGGCAGATACATTACTAGTTAGTTTCAAGGAAAATCATTTTCAAATAATGTTCTTTTTTTGTTTGCCAAATAACCCTGTGTATGTGTCCGCCCCCGCAACCCCCCAACCCCCCGGAAAAAAGTTCAGGCTCAGGATTTTTTTTTTTTTTTTCCTTTAACCCCTGGGTGTTACTATGTGGTTACTAGGGTATTCTGGGTGATTGCAGGTTTAACATTTTTACAGTGTTTAATTTGTTTGTTACAAAAGCAGGAGTGCCATATTGTTCTATATGCTGATATACGCTTTTATACAACAGTTGACAGTACAAATATGTAAATCCTCTTGTGCATGGGTCACTGAAGTGGGGGGCCGCCCGGGCCTGGGCCCAGGTTACTTTTTAGGTCTGGTACAAATATGACATAGGCTACAATAATACATAGGCTATAGGCTCATATGTACACACAATTTATCATTAATCACGATCTCGATTAAAACACACGCAATCTTATTCCTAAATGACGATTCCGCTATGTCTTGGTCAACCTTTGAAATCATAATCACATCAGAATATTTAAACCTGCTTTCGCACAGCTGCTGATCCAGAGAGAGCAGCGCTCATCATCATGTAAAGCTTTATGTCTGAAACAGATTCACAAACAGTCTACACAGTATTGCAAACATTAAATAATAACAGAAGTATTGGGATAAAAGTTTATAGTCCGGATATAGATTCTGATGTTGCAGCAGCCGCGATGAAGTATAACTGAACTGATGAGTAACTGACCTTTGGAACTAATGTTATGCTTCAAATATAGATTGTATATGTTACATTATGCCAGTAGGTGGCAACCAGTGACTGGTAAAATGTATTTGATGTCTGAATCGTTCATTCAAGAGATTCGTTCAAAAACTCTGGACAAAACAAGTCTTCATTCATTTATTTCAAATGATATTTTTACAGAATGAATTCATTTAAATAATAAATATTTTAAATAGACTCATTTATAACATTTTAGATATTCATAAATAGACAAATTTATAACATTAAATGAAACATTTTTGTCAGAAATTAAAACTAAACTAAATTAGCCTACATACTATTTTGTTTGGTTGTGTAATGTTTTGTTTTCAGAATCTTGGGAGAACAAAGTCTATTATAAAAATATATAGGCTAATATATCTGGCATCTAACTAATACTATATTATAAAACGGATAGTTCCGGTCCTTGATTCTGATTGGTTGAGCCGCGTTCGAAGCCGTTGTAAATTACACTGCAAACCTACATCTTTGTTTACTTTGTGTGTTGCTTGGCAACCTCTTTGTTGCAACCACAACTGTTTCTGAGGAACTACATTGTTTGGTTGAAGAATACTGTTTTTATTAATATCATTACACTTTATTGCTCTGTTTTATTTTGTGAAACCTTACTACGTATATGGAATAACCGTTTTATAAAAGCAATAAGCCCCGTGAAGCCGTGGTTTACAGTGAATTTATAACAGCTAAGGGGGTTTTAGGCACAAATTTATAACAGCTAAGGGGGTTATAAATTTACTGTAAACCACGGCTTCTTGGGGCTTATTGCTTTAGTAGTCCACTGTTTCTAATATTAAAATAGTTCTGCAACCCCCCCCCCCCCCCCCCCTATTTTTGTATAACTATTTTTCCCACTACAGATTCAAATCTGTAACCACTGATATATGCAAATGCCTCTGTTACATATTCCTTTACAAGAAGTTCCGTGGTTTACAGTCCTTGAAAATGATTTTGTTTTCAGGGACAGGAAATAAAGTACTATGTTGAATAGACTGCATTATGTGTGTGTGTGTGTGTGTGTGTGAGAGAGAGAGAGAGAGAGAGAGAGAGAGAGAGAGAGGGAGATTGACGGTTAAGGCTAGAAGGGATACATCTGGCGCTACTGGGCATGCACACATCAATACAGCATAATTTTTTAACACTGTACAACAATAATTACTATTTTTGCATTCTTGTAAGGGGTAGGTTTAGTGTTGAGGTAGATGTAAACGTTAATAAAACACAATCTAATAGGTAGAAAATTAAATTTCATTGTTAGTTTCCAGTCGGAGCTATATGCCTTCTAGGCACACTGAGATTGACTGAGCATGTGCGATTACCTGCGTCTTTCATTCTCCAGGTCAAGTCATAAATCCCCTGAGAAAAGCGATATCTTTGTTGTAGTATCCTTTTAATGGTCAAGGGGATTTGTAATGACTGGTGTTAGCACTGCATTGATCGCTGTGAAGTGTTTCAGCGATGTCCCGGTGACACGTTGCTCGTTGGTTGAGCCTAGTTTTTGAAAAAACTGGTTGAATTAAAGTCTGATAGCTCACTCTCACTCTTTAAAACAGTCCCTGGCTGCCACCTACTGATCAACAATGTAATGTACACTGAAGTCGCTGTAAAAAGACTGACGACCTGTCCAGAACATGGAGTGATACAAACGGTGATTAATACCAGTGCTGATACTGGTGGAATATCCACACTCTTGGAAGCCTTTCGTCCAATCAGATTTGATGACCGGAACTTACTGTTGTATATAATTAAAAAACAGCCTTTATAGTTTAATAATTATATTAGGCTATATCACTATTTTGCTGCATTACTGTTTTCCATCTATGTTATTTGGGTAGCCTACTGGATACTGTTTGATTAAAAAGTATATAGATAGAACTTTATTAGTCAGACAAGGGTAAATTTCCCATGTTGAACAACTGGTCTTTAAAAATCTGCATACAATAATTGTTCTCTCTCCTTCTTTTTGCAGGGCGACTTTGAAGATTCTGCATGAGGTTAGATTGTGGCCGGAATGAAATGAAATGAGTGGCTAACGACTGACCTCTTCCGCTGCACCACCACCACCAGCAACCTGTAGCATCTAACCAGTGCCTCTTCACCAGCCTGATACACAAACGCACCCACATACACACAATTACCTAACAGAACACCATCAGACTGTAAGTTTGCCCAGCTTAAATTTATTGTCTTTGTACAAAAATGTCTCTCTGGTTGATTAATGCGTAATATCAGGCTGTTGTCATGCTTGTTTAGCGATCACTTGAACGCCCTCTCTCTTTCTCTTTCCTTCTTTCTGATATCTAAAAAAATACACCCCAACCTACAGAAAAGAAACCCATCTGTTTGCACCATATACTTTGTGTGTTAAATGGACACACATACCATAGACTTAAATGTATTTGGGTGAATTTCATAAAATCTGTAAAAAAAAAAAAAAAAAAAAAAAAAAAGGCCCGGGTGATATTTCAAATTGAAATCAAAAGAAAAGCCTATTTTATAATCATCAACAAATTATATATTTTTTTACATTGTGACATTATTTACAGTTGAGCCCATGTCCTTTCCAAATTCTCATTACTATAATGAGAAAAAAATCTCATTGTCACTAATGGGAACAGCGTATAATGTATTTGACATTGTGATGTATATATTTTATTTCACCGTGTTCTGTCTAAATTCTTGATTCTGATTGGCTGGAATGTGTGTTGTAGAGGAGAAACTGACTCTAGACAAGCAATTACAAGCAACATTATCCCAGAGCTATATTCCCTGTCATCTGACATCTGTAGTCATGTATACACACGTCATGCCATGGTCAGAGGAAGCCTAAGCTTTCGCCAGCCTTACACACACTCCGCCTATGTTTATTACAGTAATGAGAATATAATGAAAATCATCACTGAAAATAATGAGAATTATGTAAAATCTCAAAAGTAAAATGGATGCATTACAGTAATGAGAATTTGAGGGTGGGGGATGGGAATGCACTTAATTGTCATGAAAATAATGGCATAATACATAAAAATGATTGAGGTCTTAAATATGCTTCATTTTCTTTATGCAAAATATAAATCCTTTTGATTTTGCAGTTACATAGGTTTGATAAATTCACAACATTGTTGTGCTCTCAACAGACTAATATTCGCACTTGCCTAACTGTCATCAAATTGAGAACTGCCAGTTCTCTTTCTTAAAGGGATACTGAAGAAGTATTTAGCTTTAGCATACTTTCAAAAAGAGTACTTATTATTAAAATATATATACTTGTAATGTTTTTTGGACATTTAATTGAATGTTAATTGCAGTTGAAAATATATTATAATTTATATTTGCATTTAATGCAATTAGCTGAAGTTTAGAGTGCTTTTTTGACTTTAAGTAGGATCTCTGTAAATAATTTCATAATTACTTTTGTTTGCCTTTGAAATGTGGTTAAAGTGTACTGCTTAATATACTGACCAGCATTTATGGTAAATTAAAATATACTTTAATAATAATAATATGACATGTAAATTTCATTTAAATAGATTTGTAATTACACGTTTGTAATAATAAAAATGCAATTTAGGGTCCCACTTTATATTAGGTGGCCTTAACTACTATGTACTTACATCAAAAAAAAAAAATATATAATGTACTTAATGTGTTCATACTGTATTGCAAAACACTTTTGTTGCTATTGAGGCGGGATATGGGTAAGGCTAGGGAAAGGTTTGGTGGTATGGGTGGGTTTGAGGGTGGGTGAAGGTGTAAAGGATGGGTCAACAGTGTAATTATAAATGTAATTACAGAAATTAATTACATATGTAATTACATGCAGGTATTTAAAAAAATATATAAGTACAAAGTAAAAACACAATAAGTGTACACAAAAAGTGCATTGCACCAAATTATAAATTTAAATGTAAGTACATTAGTGGGACCCAATTTAGTACTTTTAAAATATATTAACTTTAAATGTAATATTAAAAAACACACTACATTTAATATTCTAATCAAGTACTTTACATGTGCTTTAGTAAGTCAACACATCAAAATAAGTGCTCTTCTTTAAAGCACCACAAAAGATTTTTCAAACGTGATGATTTAAAATGCAACGAGAAACTTAGTCATGAAAGTGTATTCTCTTTAAGTACACACACACATTTCATTAATATTATATTATCTGCAAATACAGTTTGTTTTAAATATATACTATTAAGATATGAAGCACTCTACAAGTGCACATTTAAAACAGTTAAGTGCACTACTTTTTCACAGGGGATCATGTTGCAGTGTCATATGATTTACATAAAATACCCTAGCAACCTCATAGCACTCAGAACACAAAACATTTTAAAAAGTTGCAGGCCTATAATTTATTAAAAAAAAAAAACTCTACACAGTTATATCATATTGTGTTGTCCATATATGTTTTGGGTCCAAAGTAATTTTGCATGCATGAAGTCTCGCATGACACAGCCTTACTTAGAGTGCAGAGTGCTATTCAGACATCACACATTTCAGTATCATTTAGCAGACTGACATCACACCGAAGGAAGACTTTAGCTGTCTCTTTAGACATACAGTACCACACTGGTGTAATACCACCTTTGTTCAGTGTTCAGTGTATATTTTTTCCTCTTTTGGTAAATAAGCTTACGCACCGTGAGCAACATAAACATAATTCGATACTTTGATAAATATCAATATTCCTAGTTCAGATAAATCATGCTGCTGTAAAATCATCATCAGTCGCTTGACTAACTTTGCAGATCTAAAGGTACACCACAGTAGCTACATTTAGACATTTTCTAATCCAGATCAAACTAATTATTTTACAAACCATTCCAAATTTTGCATTACAATTCAGACCAATCCTGAATAATACATTTATTTTAGGAATTTAGAGCAAGACTGTCTTAAAACTTCTCCCTTCTTTTTTAGAGGCACTTGAAACTGATGTCATTATCAATCCTGAATCAAAAGCAGACCCCTCTTTAAGCTTGCCTTCAGGAAATCAAGCCCAAGACTTTTTAGGAAAAACATAATTTAATAATATCTTGTCTATTCGTCAATCACCTTAATGTGTGGACCCCTCAACAATTTAAGGAAAACATTAACTATTCTCATCCCACTCTGCCACTGTAAAAATCTGGGCTATGCATGTGTAAAATTGAAAACGGACATTAGAAATAAAGCATGGAGTTTTTTATTATTATTATTATTTTTTTTTTTTTAACAGTGTAAATTTCCAGGGTCTTGCTGCATACCACGTACCACTTTATGAAAACTACTTGGCTAGGCGGTTTCACACAAACAAACAAAAACAGATTCCTTTTTTTCATCAAGAGGTTTTAAAGTTTTACAGAAACATGTCTAGACACACAGAAGCACATGGTTTTTTCCTTCTTTTTCTTGTACAACACTTTGCCTCGATAACCTTCAAAAATGATGCATATTTCTTTGCATTATCAACCTTGCAGTGTCATCCTTCAAGTCTCAGAGGTTGCATACTTGAAATCTGTTGTTTGCTATAGATCCTAAATGAATGACCTGCTCTGCTAACCTGTCTTTTCACATCCTTTTATGCAGCACTAACATTTAAATGCTCTTGAAATCATATGAGTGAAGAAATGACATTTTAATGCTTTCTTAGGAATAGTAAACACTCGCTATTTCAGAGTTTGCTATTATAATGAGCTAAGGGAGTAAGACATGGTACCAAAATGACAATGCGTAAAACTGAGAAGTGCTCAGAGAAGATTGCATGTGGAAAGGGGAGAGAGAAATATGAAAAGGAGCAAACAGTGTGTGCTTTCAACTTTGCGTGTGCGGGTTTCTGTACAACGATGTTTTGCAAAGGGAACTGATGTTACTACTGTCCGTTGATTTTCAAAAGTGTTCAAACTCTTCTAAGCATTTTGAAGTGCTTCAAAGCCTTCTGTTGAAAAAGGGTGTAGCACCTCACAGAAAGTAGACATTTTGTGTTGTCTCCAAAACTGTTTGTATAGACAGTCACGTTCCTTCGAATGCAGACCAGCATGAATGTGAGCTTCAGAGAGGTCTGAAAATAATTCATTGCATGAATAATGGTCCCATGGACCCATCATGGCTTGATTTGATTTGATTTATTTATTTTTGAATTCATATGTAACACAAAAGCGAAACACATGCTGCATATGCAGACTAGTTCACACGTTAGCTCAAGACTGCCCTCTGTCTGTGAGAAGAAAACCTTTTTTAGGTCACTGCTTTCCAGCCACTCCACTTTTCATAAATAATGTCTCCAGTGTGCTAATTTGTGATAGTTTAATGCTGTTTGGTACCATGTACCGAAATCGTCTTGGCGATGCCACCTGTAAGTTGTAAAGAGCGGCAATGATTATTCAGTGTGTTTTGCAAGATTATTGCTATTAGGCTAAAAGCTAAAGTGTAATTTAATATCATCTCATGACGTGAAAAAAATATGTAGCTGTAAATCTAAAGTACGGTGCCCCAAACTAGCTGTGTAAATTATAGTTTTAGAAATTAGTTATTGTAGAATTCTATATTTTGACTGGTTTTGTAAATTAGCTTTGTCATGTGCTTTATTTTCTGTTCTAGGTTGTCGTGATGTTTTGTTATGCTCATTTTAGGTGTTGGATTATGGTGTGTTCAGTCCTAAAATTCTTGTTTTGTTTTTTTTCCCCCTTAAATATTGATAGTTGAAAAATAACATGGACATTACCTTTTTCAACATTTTAGGTTACAGTGTATATTATGTGAAGCATGGTGTATATTAAATGCAGTAAATGGGCACCACTTGCTTTCATTTGCATTCATTACACCCTGAGAAAAGTAAGTAAAAAATAGGGCCCATTGTACAGAGTTAATATGAAGGAATTATCCTCTTAAATGCTGCATTCATGCAAATAAGTAAAGCTTTAAAGGGATGGTTCACCCAGAAATTAAAATTTTGTTTTTACTCACCCTCATGTCATTCCAAATCTGTATGGCTTTCTTTCTTCTGTGCAATATAAAAGAATACATTTTGAGAAGTGTATTATTATTATTATTATTTATCTTTTTTTTTTTTTTTTTTAGTCAGTGCAATCAGTGGTCAGTAAAACAGTTTGATGCCCATTATTCTTCAAAATATCTTGTTTTGTGTTCAGCAGAAGAAAGTAAGTCAGGTTTGTAATGACATGAGGGTAAGTAAATGATGATAGAATTTTCAGTAACACTTTATTTTAGGGTCTCTTAACTAGTTGCTTATTAGCATGCATATTACTAGAGTATTAGCCATTTATTAGTAGTAATTAAGCACATATATTAATGCCTTATTCTACATGACCTTATTCTACATCCCTAATCCTACCCAATACAACTACCTTACTAACTATTAATAAGCAACAAATTAGGAATTTATTGAGGGAAAAGTCGTAGTTAATAGTGAATAAGTGTTCCCTATTCTAAAGTGTTACCAAATTTTCATTTCTGAGTGAACTTTTATTCTGTGCTTATTAATGCAGAAAATATAGTTTTTGTTATGCAGGTGTTACATTACTGGACCAAATAAATGAATATGAAACAGTTCCATAAAAAACATTACACACTGAATTAATAGTAAGAGATAAACACTCCCACTTCCCAAATTCTAAGCTTAAATGTCATATTTATTTCCTGATCGGGGTTGATTTAACAACTTAAAAAACAAAATCCTCAAGTAATTAAAATAGATTTTCTTCACAGTCACTCCACAGTTTTTTTTTTTAATGACCAGTCATTTTGTGAAAATAGACCTACGCTACATTGTTGTCCTGACCATGTGTATGCGTTTATTTCCATGAGAAATGTCCAGTATGAACGTAAATATTTTGCATTTTGAAATCCAATATTATGTATAAAAAAAGACAGCTTTGTCAGTCTGATTTAAAAGACTTAAGGTGGAGATATTTCAGTTTGTATTACTTCAGTTTCATTCATGGCAGAAATGACAAGTAAATTGCATTGTGGGATACAATATTCTGGCAGTGTTTGTTGGAATGTTTGAAATAGAATTCTAGCTTATTTAATGAATACTGCACACTATGCACAGTATACTATCTACAGATTTTTAAAACGAGTAGGTTATTTCTTAGTAAATGATTTTGGACAGTAGTATGCTACTTGGTAATCACATGACCTCACTATATTTGTCAGATGACCTCATTACATTAGCAAGTGGTGTCCAGTTACTTAACCTTCCATATGTGTGTATGTATTGCATGTATTGCTCATTTTGACAAATTCTTCTGGGTATTATATCTTATAGAATATGTATACTATGCTATATAAGAGGTTTCCAATCCTGTTTCTGATATTTAGATGAGTTTAGCTTGTAAATAAACATGTAAATAAACTAACACACTTCTCTTACTATTGCTGCAGGACAGTATATAGTACAGGGGTGTACTGTATTATAGCTGTTACATAAATTCTTACAATTTCTCAAATACTTCACAGTGGATTAACAGAATGTAATCTATTCTTCTACTCTCTGCTGTTGGCTACATGCTGGTAAACAACATCCCATGACCATGTAGTCCATAAGGGGAGACAGAAAATACACATTCAACAGAAAATGTCAATGAACAAAAGCAATAAAAGGCCATAGACATTCCATAAGATAACGCAAGATTGACGCACATGCCTATGGTTAACTATGGCTTATTTATTGGTCATACTCAACCTATGAACACACAAGGTAATTAACATGCATGCCTAAAACAATGACGATGTATAACTATATATTTCACAACCTACACTTTGTCATAATGAGTTTTGAAGAAGAAAATATTGTAATTTTCATATATTTGTGGCAAATTCCAGGGACTACATCATGAACTTCCAGATACTACATGCATTACTCTTTTTGTTATCTATTATATCATAATTTCTATTGCTTGTGTTTTCTTAAATCATTTTTTTTATAGTATGTTTTTAATCCTAGTGAATTAGCATACTATAAAAATATAGGGAATGTACATACTGATGTGATCAAAGAATGATCAAAAAGGGGGAAAATGTGATGAAAATGTATATGTTTTTCTTTATTTTCTATTTTCCATATTGTATATTCTGTGTTTTCCATATGTTCTATTTGCATAGGTGTTGGCATTTAGTATTTTCTCTGTGTATGTGGCTAAAACATCTGTCAGCATTCCTCTAACAGGGGAATGGTTATGACCGGTTAGAACTAATCTGAGAAGATACTGTTTAAGGTCAAAGTTGATCCTTGGACAGCTTTTGTCAGTATAAAAGAGACACATTTAATAAAAGATTCAGATTTTTTTCCAGAACAAGACTTAAGGTATATACCTAAAAAAATCATATAGTGTAGTGAAAGGTTTTTCAAATATTTGAATTTGTACAAATAATCCATTTTTAAAATATGTCGACCCAACGTCCTTCCAATACGTCCACAAAAATAAAGTTAACACCAGTTGGTTAGCTGGAATAGCTGGAAAAGTTGCTAGAAAAGCCATAGCATCATTTGCAAAGCTCTAGCATCAGATTTTTGATTTTGCCTCGGAAGGCTTGGAATATTAGGTTTTGCATAAATTGTGACTGTAGTTGTATCTGCCTTTTATATCCTGTGTTTTATAATGACAAATGGTTAGGTTTAGGGGTAGGGGTTGGGTTGCATGCTCAAAAACACTAAAGGGGTGTTTTACCCTGTGCATCAAAAAGTGGGTCCTGACCAAGCATCAATATGTGACGAGTTGGGAGTAAGAATGTGCTGTAAGTGTAGCTAACAGTATTTGTTAAAATACTTTTATTTATGGTCAACATTATACTAAAATGTTTCAAAAAATACATAAATCATATGAATGACTTTTTCTGTTTGTGTTTGTGTCTGCCACACAGGTGACATCAGGTGCAAGGGGATGACCGAACGCATTCACCACATTAAT
>JAFVLL020039616.1:34389-50474 GCA_021397915.2 Tor tambroides | reverse complement strand
ATAATATTTATTTTTATTTATTTATTTTTTATATATATATATATATATATATATATATATATATTTTTTTTTTTTTTTTGAAATGAAACCCCATAAGCAGACTTAGATTAAACGTGTCTAGTGTGCTTGGATTTGTGAGCAATTCTTAGAGCATCTTAACCCATCTGGTATTGTTCTGGTATTGACCCCCAAATTATATTAGTCTCATCCTCTCATCCATAAGGTCAGATCATCAACATAAAGTGACCTAAACCGGAGGAATTATCTATTTTGTCTAACACAAAACTGAGGTAAAGGACTGATTACAAAATTACAAAAATCTTTACCTATTCCTGCATCCTTCATGGCATTACTAACATACTTGTCCCTTAACATGTCAAATACCACGGTAAACACAGGATGCCTCCTTCAGTGTTTAACTGGGAGGTGACAAAATGAGGTGTTAAATCTAAAAATGAAAATTCTGTCATTGTCGACATTCATTTGGCAAAATGTAGAGGCTGCTGTTTTATTTTAGACAAGTGGGACAGTAAGCTACAGATATTTAATATTACTCCACATCCAGTGTGGTCATGAAAAATCATCTTTATTTTCACAAATTAAAAGAATACATGACAGCTGGAATGGCTGTCTCAGAAGAAAACATTCACTAAACATTTTAATTACGAAAATGAAGAAAAAGTAAGAAACCGGCACCATTTTTTTTCCACTTCAAGCATTTTCCACTTCAACGCAAAAATACATTGGTACAGGCCAATCATCCTTCACATTTTTGTAGATTCTTGTTTTTTTTCTCTACATTTTAACTGTGTAAGGATAAAAAGGCATTTAAATGTCAAATATTAAGGTATACAATCATCTCACAAAACAGACAGTACAGAAAAGATTAATTCTATGTAACCCTGAGTACAATGTGTTTACCTGCATTATAAGATATGTAAACATGTCTGAAATACAGATCATTGCAGTTTCTCAAATTGAGGTAGTAATAACTTGTCTTTGCAGGTGCATCGTATTGCACTTGAAATATATCTCAAAAATCAAAGTGTGAATTTCATTTGCCAATGACAAGATTGACTAAGTGACAAACTGATAAATGTAGGTTGTAAAAATATGCTCTCAACATTCTCTGACCTAATGTTTGATTGAATGTATGAATGTTGGCATGTCTGAATAATTGCCATTTTTCTCAGAAATTCCGAAAGAGACAATGCTATCATACCAACCTATTTAAGACATGACATCCATTGTGAACAAAAAGATACTAAGATATTTTCTTTCTTTCTTTTTGGTAGCAAAGTGACCAGTCCTGAATAAGAAGGTGAACCATCTTCTTCCTCCTGATCACTATCTGATCCCATTCTTCTTCACTTCTGGTTTTGACCGTGTCCCTGGGTTACAGATAGAAGCCAGATGCTTAAATGCTGGTCCAAGGTCTGAGAGCAGCTCAGGATCAAACTCATTCATAGGCAGGTCTATGGGGTCCAGGTCTACAAATTTCAAATCAGAGTTGTCCTCAAAGGCGTAAAGCTGAGGTTCATAATCAAGCAATTCATTTTCTAGGCACTGTATTGAATGCAGCCTCTGAAAGTTGAGAAAGAAATATGTTTAGTCAATGAATGAATGAATGAATGTTGAATTAATCTGTAATCTGGCGAACGTACCTGAGCGAGCAAGCTTTGTAATGTCGAGCGGCTGATGGAATAGGTACCCTGTCTTCTTTGTGAGCTCCTCCTACTAAATGTTGAACCCTAAGGGTGTAAGAAAACCCTGTATATTACGAGTTTCACTGAACAAGTTCAGACGTTTCATAAAAATGATAAGGTTTACCTGGTAGCGGTTGTCACTCTGATACTGTTTCCACATCCATGTCTGTTTTTTAAGAACAGAAGACAGTACAGTAAATACTGAACTTCCACTTTTACTTTCAAACAAAATTTTATTGGGACAATTTCATGCATGCACCGTTGAACTGCTGTATTACCTCACTGGAATAACACTGTGATCTGTCTCTAGACCAGCACTCATCCATTTGAACTGGGAGACTATGATTGGCTATATTTTTGCTAGATACCTGTTATCAACAAATAAAATGAATACAATGCAATGCTTTGCAGTGTAAAGAATGACAGTTGCTCTATAAGGATTTCTTAGTGTTTCCAAGATCTCATTTTGAAACAAACAGAAATGTTTAGCATACCCTCTGAATGTCCGCTGTCTGTTGAACCCTGTTATCAATAAGAGTTGCTTCCTTTGAGCGACTAACAGATGCCCTCTTTAATAGAACAGTCGGGACCTTTATGAATGCATATAATAGAGTAGAACATTCATTTGTTATATTTGTATTAAACGTCACTGTGAAAGCGCCATTTAGCTTTTCATAAGAAATCTTAATTTAATGTATTACCACACAATCAGTGCCAGGTTTCTCGATGTTAGAAGGCAGAAGGGCAGCTTCTAAGACATTGTCTACTTGCATCAGAGACTTCACAGGCCCACAAGAGCAAGTAAAAGCCAGCAACAGACATGCTACAAGGAAAAACAGCTTTCAAATTCAAGTTGCTTTTACTTAATTACTTAATTAAGTTACTTAATTGTCCTCCTGCCCCAATAATAGTAGGACAACACAGGATATGAGATGTGTTTATCGAATCATTTTATAGGGAATTTAACAGAATCCTGCATGCTCACCCAAAATCATCAGTGCGGCAAAGATGGTAATTTCAATCACGCCGCTTCCCACTTTTTGCTGTGTGTTGCGTTGCATCAGACAATTTGGTGAAACCACGCAATCACACGCAGCAACAGAGAGATTCTGGAGGACAAACCTGCCCTGTTTATCAGCGATTTTCACAATCAGCATGTATAGACTGGCATGAACGCTTTTATCCTTCACCAAATGCACTGTGTTACCTAAAAGACAAAGCAAAAAAGATGAAAGGTGATGACCATGTGTTTTGCATCAGAGCTTAGTAAAATCTAAGCTAATGCTGAGAACACTGTATAAGGTTCTGTATTGTGCACTATATAAAACACAATGTTGTTGTTGTTTATATATATATATATATATATATATATATATATATATATACTATTATTTACCATGACTGGGGTCGAAGCTCCATTCTTCCTTATGATCTCCCATAATTTCAAAACTGAACGGACCGCTGTACGGATCCCCATCAAGGTCATAGGCTGTGATCTCTGTACTTGACTTTTCATCAGACTGACATACAGAAACCATATTCTCCTTTAAAATAGGGACATTGTCATTTTTGTCTTCAATGTGGACCTGAATGGTAGCAGTGCTTGTCATTGGAGGATGGTCATCTGGTGTGAAAAATCAGAGAAAAATTGAAAATAATACTTCTACTCTCTAAAAAATTGCTGGGTTAAATACAACCCAGTGCTGGGTAAAATATGGACAAACCCAGCGATTGGGTTGTTTTCAACCAACAGTTGGGCAGTAACCCAACCGCTGGGTCAAAACAACCCAATCGCTGAGTTTGTCCATATTTTACCCAGCGCTGGGTTGTAGTTAACCCAGCATTTTTTAGAGTGTATAGAGATGATAACAGTTTTAGTAAACTATGTAGATTTGGTCTCTTTTCTACAGCCCAAGATGCTGGAATAGGCTCCAGCATCTCTGAGACCCTACATAAGACAAGTGGTTTTCAACATGCATGGATGGATGTAGTCGTAACCAGTTATTTGCAAGCCAAATGCAAAACAGTTATATTGTATTACCCTTCTCTGTCACAAGCACAGTGACTGTATATGTCCCGTTGATCACATGACTCGACTCTCTGTCCAATGTCTCTTTCACAAAGATTTCCCCAGTTGTTTTGTCTACTCTGAACCAGCCAGCAGGATCCTGTTCAATAGAATACCTGATGGGGGAAAAAAATAAATTGTTTATTATTAACAAACAAGGATTCCCCATATGGAGTGGCAACAAAAGTATTTGGACGTCACTATATTAGATAAAAATATCAAGCACATCATGGTAATGCCCCATGGTTTGGTATTTTATAGAACACATTACAGGACACATTTTAACTATGGCTTTATTGTCCAGATATATTTTGGAGCCAAGTGATTCTGATGATTGAACACATACTCCAGTTTGTGGGGACGTCCCGTGTCAGGATCCACTGCTGTCACTTTGTCTACAAAAGCTCCAACAGCACCATTTTCTTCCAAAATTACTTTTCTTACTGGATCTGGGAAGAATGGAGGGTCATTGGCATCTTCTACAGTAATGGTAATATTCCTAAAGGACGGTTTTGGTGGATTTCTGATGATTGTCCAGAGCCCATCTGCAGATCTCTCTTTTATCTCACAAGAGAAATACGGCTCTTCATTCTCTACAAAGATGGTGAGTTTTTGTTCTGTGCCCTCTTCATAGTCTAAAGGCTGGCAAAGAATTGCATAAAAACAATACACACAATATCAGAATAGCAGGTACATTTATTCCATGACTTACAGGCATTTTTACTGAACGTATGTCATAATAGCAAGACTGAATTCTAACCGAATGATTTCACCTAATTAGTATAGATTTTAACGAATAGCAAAGACATCTGAAATGTTCATCTAACTTCTGGAATTACTGAATAATAACACCATGAATTTCAGTAAGGATTAAAGATGAATATAATAACACTAGAACCAACATGCTGCTCGGGCCCTCACCCTCACAAATCTTTCACTATATATATATTTATATATATATTTACTCAAAAAATCTAAAACCATTAAAGGGGTCATGAACTGCCTCTGTTTTTTGTTTGTTTTTTGTACCATTCTCTGAGGTCCACTTATAATGTTATCAAGATTTTTACATCAAAAAACATCATAATTTAGAAGTAATGAGCTATTTTCTGTCCTGTTTTTAACCCCCCTCATCAGAACGCTCTGTTTGAATAGGCGTAGTGGATTGTAGACTCGGAAGTAAATGCCCACTGCTATGATTGGCTAATAGTTGTGTATGTTTGACAGCGTAAATTCCTCATAGATGGACACTGCTGTGATTTAGGTCAAAAATGCATAAATACATATCAAACGATCTGTAAGAAGAAGAGACAAAGCAATAGTGGTTGTTTTGTGGTTGTTTTGCAACAAGGTGGACACAGTTCTGTTTATAACAGTAGACCTGCTGGTAGAGAAGTGACAGGTACAAGAAAAAAGGGAGAGACAGAGATATTAGAGAAAATGAAGAAAAGGAAAAGGGAAGTGAAGGTGCTGTTCAAGAGAGAACTTTTATTTTCCACGGCCCCAACTAAAGATTTAGACCACTGGTCTCAAACTCAGTTCCTGGAGGGCCACAGCTCTGCACAGTTTATCTCCAACCCCAATCAAACACACCCAGCCTGGGGCCGGTTGCACCAGCTGGACGTACACCCGGTCGTAAGGCTAGCCTGGACGTAAAATGCACTTTAATTCGTGCGTAACACACAATGTCACGTAAAGTCACATTTAGCTACCTCAGGGAAGACATTCATTGTAGGCTACATATAACCTTGATAGTCAGCTAGAAAAAAAATAACTAGAGAGAAGCATTGTATTGCATTCATTCATTATATTTTACTTAACCTGCCGCCTTCATTTTTAATGTTTGTTTGAAGAAATTTGTCATTGGAACGTGCAGGGAGACTATATAAAAATGCAGACTTGTTAGAAAATGTTTACTCAATGAAATCATGGCGCGGTGGCTTCACTTGTCAAGTCAAGTCACCTTTATTTATATAGCGCTTTTAACAATACAGATTGTGTCAAAGCACTTAACAGTATCAAATTGGAGGATAGAGTGTCAGTAATGTATAATAAGATTAAACATTAAATTTTCAGTTAAAGGCATTTCATTATTGAATTCAGAGATGTCCTTTATCAGTTCAGTTAGTTCAATTAGCTCCTGTGAAATCAAATTGGCAATAGCCCAGAAATTAAGATGTTTGACTAGAGCCAAGCCCAAGGCGACAGCGGCAAGGAACCAAAACAGAATGGAGAAAAAAACCTTGGGAGAAACCAGGCTCAGTCGGGGGGCCAGTTCTCCTCTGGCCAGGATATTATTGTTTATTTATTGTTTTAATTAAAATTTTAAATGTAGAAATGTATTATATTTCTATTTTTATATTGTTGCAATTTCTAACAATAATAGTATTATGTAGTTTTATTTTAAGTTTTACTTGTTATGATGTCTTGAGCAATTCAGTTCTATAATAGTAGTTGTAGCCATTGCAGCGTGAACGTCGTCTCCGCTATATCTATAACTGTGGGAGAATGTGTCAGCGTGAATGCGCATCTTCTACGCTGGGCGTAGTTGCGTCTGATTGTAGTTTTAGTTGGTGCAACAGGTGTAAATATTTATCGTAAAGGTGGACGTTGCAAAGCCCAGCGTAGGGCTTACACCCAGCTTTTTTATGTCTAGCTGGTGCAACTGGCCCCTGATCCTGCAAATCAAGCTCTTCAGGATCACTAGAAACTCCCAAGCAGGTGAGATTTGGAGCTGGTTGGAGCTAAACTCTGCAGAGCTGTGGCCCTCCAGGAATTGAGACCACTGATTTAGACCCTTTTATGTGATAGTCATACAAATAGGCTAATAGGGTTGTCCGTGTTTCAGAATTTGCTGTGGGTGTATGGGATGGCCTGGATGAGTTATTTCCCGGCCTGAAATTTTGTCCCAGTCTGCCCCTGTCCATGGTAAAATGAAGTGAAAAAAAGATCAAGTTCTTACTCACATGGTCTGGATCATTAAATATCCATTAAAAATAAAGTTCATTCTCTCTTTCCTAACGTTGGGATCAGAAGGAAGGTAACGCAAACACTGTTTTAACATTGCTCGCCACTGCACAGCATCTCGTTGTCTTCAGAGCATTTTTATAGTTTGGTTTCTGCATAGACTTGTGCGTTCGCCTCTCTCATAAACACCACGTGTGCGAATTGATGGGCGGGGCTTAACACTGATGTAGAAGCAGGCGTTGATCTAAAGCTGCTTAGGCAATGCTTACAATGACCTCTTTTGGTTTCTCAGTTCATGACCAGTAGCGTGTTTACCCACCACGCAAAGCATGCAAATATGTGGGGCCCCGTGAGTCCGGGGGGACCCGAGCCAATCAGATTAACGTGCTCATTACCGTTTACCTATATAACTAGGACGTATGCAATGAACACAATGTCTGTACGCTATGCGTGTCCTTTAGATCTGCTAAAGGGATCTTCCTCTCTCTAGCAGCAGCATGTTTCCTTTTAATTTTATGATCCGAGCATTTAGCAGAAGCAAGTCTACTTTCTCTGCAGCAGCCAAAACCAAATCTATGCACATTCTCTTTACATTAATAAAGATTTAACAATCCAAAGAGTGACTGAATTTTTTTTGTGTAATCTGTGGTCAAGACAAAAACAAGGCGAAGAGTATAAGATGCAGTAAGATGCCCAACTGGGCAACTGTTGTGCATTTTACCACATCTTACCCTACTAATGACCTATAAATGAGTCAGTATCCCTGAATAATTTATTTCTGCTTTGTAATGAGATTAGCGAACGTAGCATGACATTTACAGAATAGACCCCTGAGGTGTGCAAACATACCTTAACCACTGTGAGGATTCCATCATTGGTGTCTGGATCAGTGTGGATGGCAAAGTGGCCACCTTTATCCCCTTGTATGGAGTATCTGACCCTCCATGCAGCAGTGAGACGCGTGTCAGCATCAGCTGTATGTATTTTAAGAGGTGATGTACCATTTGTGTCTTCCACCACATTAGCTGAACCCTAGTGAAGTGGGGAAACAGTTGACCCAAAAATGAAAATTCTGGTAACTTTTGATAATATATTTGGAAGAATGTTGGTAAACAAACAGTTGCTGGTAGCCACTGACTTTAACTGCATGGAGAAAAAATATATCAGTGGAAGTCAGTGACTAAGCAACTGTTTGATTAAAAGCATTCTTCAAAAAAATCAGTTCTTCAACAGAAGAAAGAAAGTCATGCAGGTTTTCAACAATATGAGGGTGAGTAAACGATGACAGAATCGTTTTTTTTTTTGTTTGTTTGTTTTTTTGAGTGACCTATCCCCTTAACACTAACCGTTTGCCCTGTGATAACTGGTAAATGGTTGTTACCATCCTGAAGGTTGACATTTATGGTCGCTGTGCTTGACAGCTTTACAACTCCACGGTCCTTTGCTTCAACTGTTATAGAGTATTTATTAGCCACCTGAAAAAAAAACCGGTTAGACTCTTCATATACATACATAAAAATTCACACGCAAACTTTAAATGACCTAGCAAATGTCAAGATATTTTAAAGACATGTTTTCACATGTTACATGAACAGTGAAACTGGACTGTGATGCATGTTTGTCTGTCAGGCACAAACATGATAGCTCATGTCTTTTTGCTGCAATATCTCAATCCTAGCATGACACACTGACTTTAAAGGCATGCATATGCTATAGGCTATAGTATGTCATGCACTGTGCAAGTAACAACAAAGTAATTATTTCTGTACTTGAAAATTATGCATTCCCTGGCTTTTATTTTACCTCATAATCAAAGCATCCTTTGAAAGATATTGCACCACTTTCTTGGATGTAGAATTCCACATTTTTAGTTGTTGGAGTGACAGACATGATTTTGTAATCAATGGTGGAATTCGGAGTTCCTGGTGCGTCCTTATCAATTGCTAAAACACCTACAATAAAACCACCTGCAAACAGACAATATAAAGAACGTGAATTCATTTCTTTAAGGAATATTTATTTTGACAATTAAAATCTATTATCTGCTCATCGTCATGTTGTTCCACTTCCATTTTTTTTTTTTCAAAATGAGAAAATCTACTTTACTAGTCACTCTTTTCCATACGATTACAATAAATAGGAACTAATTATGCTTCAAAAATGATTCAAAAGCACTTTCCTGTATGTCAAACAGTAGTACAAGCAACACTAAGGTCATGGATTTGAGGATTTTTATAACCATTAACTGCTGCTACTGAATCAATGAAGTAGTAATTTGAAGTGAATCAAGCAATTAAAAGATCAGAAGCCTTAAAATCAGACACTGTTAGTTATTTTTGGGATATCATGATTTTCAATGAATAACAAATTAAAGTTTTGTCACACAAAGATTGTATGGCATCAGAAAAACCTGAAATATAGCACACAAGTCATAAGGACCACCTTCATATTACTTTCATGGTGCTCTTTTTTTTAATGGAAAAAAGCAACCAGTTTGTTTAAAATGTTGTGTAAAGTAAGTTGTATGGGTTTGAAATGACATAAATGTGAGTGAGTAATACATTTTTCTCTTTAAAATCTCAGTGAAGTAAACATATCACATATTTGCCATTACTAATTCATATTTTGAGGGCTTATAAATAAAGCTTATTCATAAAAGCAACATTTCTTTTTATAGTGTTTCTTCAACAATGGGAGTATTTTTTCATGAAGGTTAATATAATAATTATAGTTTCAGATTTTAAAAAAAAAAAAAAATCATAATATGTAAATCAATAATAATTTTCATTATTTATGCAATCTTGGTGATACAGAAGAAATATATTTCAGTAATAGCTGTGTGAAGTCCACATTAAATATTACTATTGTCCCATATAAGATATAATGTTTAAAAACAGAATTGAATTGAATGTAATTTCTGATAAAGCTTGTCAGATTATGCAAAAAATATAATATAATGTGTGCATTTATGATGCTATAAAATTCAACTGTTTAGAAACTAATTTCCACCACTATCATTTCCATTTCAGAATGAATGGTGATTTAAAATGTGGCAGAAATTATAAATGACACATTAAACTAGTCATAATGTTAAAAAAGCAACAACTCTGTTTTAAGGGAGTTTAACTTCTAAAAGTCAAGACCAGACATGTCCATAATTGAAGAAACAGCCATATCCACCTTATTTTTCAACGCGGAAGTAAGCCGTTTCTGTGAATGTGCGAGACTTCCGGTTCATAAGCCGCCGTAGAGAAATAACCAGAAGAATAACAAAGTGCAGTAAACGGTAAAACTGTTTGCACTACAAACCAGTGTGTTCAAAATTAAGATAATACATTAAAATACAATGGTAAGACTCCAGTTTGCAATATCAAGCAGCAAAACGAGAGGTTTTGTGCAGCTAAAAATAGCTGGAAGTGGATGACAGAGGAAACCAGAAACATTACATTTCCGCTGGATAGGATTTACATATTCATTTGCAGTAAATCAAACCTGAAATACACCTAATGGTTGATGAAAATTCAACAGTTCGGCAATGATACTGACCTTGTTTTGCTGCTTCGTTTACAGTGATATCATAAACCCTCCTCTGGAATACCGGCGGGTTGTCGTTGATGTCCAGTATGTTGACCTCCATGCCTAGTTGTGTATCTATGGCCAAGTTGGACTTATTTCTTGCTTGGAAGGTCAGCTTTGAAAGGATGATGAAATTAGTTCCAACTTATGCCCTTAATATAACTTGCTTACTTAATCCTCTTCGTCCCAAATGAGACATAAGACCTTAATATTACCTATATCTACTAAAAAATTGATAACTGATTCCACTTACCATCAGAACGCTGTACTGCTCATAGTCGACTTTCTGGTGGACTTTAATGACCCCTGTGAGCGGATCAATAGACAGGACACCCTTTGGGTCTTCATCTACACCTTTTCCTTTTAACCTGAACTCCACTAAATAGCTACGGTCCAGTTTAATCTAGAATTTGAGCAAAGAAATTTTGTAAGGATGGCATGTTTTACAACATCATGGCACCTTGTTTGCGATATTTGATCATTTTGATCAAATTTTTGCAACAATGTAGAATTTGTTACTCTATTTTTTGATCATTTTAAGGCATACATATTACCTCAATAAAAGTACAAATTTATAAAAAGAAAGAAAAAAAGAAAGAAAAAAGCACAAAGTAAATTTATACTAAATAAATACATTTGTCTTTCTGTCATTCCAATTCAAATTCCAATTCAACATCTTCTGGTTTGTGGCTAATTTATTTCAAATTTACATACACGCATTTGAAGGGAGTTTTAATTGAGAATTTTGCCCAACCAAGCCAGCAACAAACCCAGATCTTTAACCAAAATGATATACCACATTATTTCATTATTTAATACCCGCAATGCATTATTTGAGAGAAATGATATTTACCTGCCCCAGTTCGTAAGGGAAAGGCCCCGGGTGTTCCTCCACAATGTTAAACGAGTCTATAATCCAGGATCTTTTATGGCGTCTGAGAGGCTCTGTGCTGCACAGACAGACCATTCCCTTTCAACAGAAACCGTGTGTGTTATTTACTGTATGGCTTTAAACACGTTACATGAATTAAGAGCAGAGAAAACCTAAAGCTAAGAGAAAAGTTTCAAATGCATCTCACCTAGATGATGTGAACATTATGCAACAGCTTTGCTTGACCACTAAAAATGCCATTCAGTCATTAACATTCGGGTCATTTTTAGTCATTTCTGCCGTGAAGGCAGAGTCAAAGGGCATATTTTTTGTGTACTTTTTGAGACATTTTGAACTTGCAATGTATGTTTACCTGAGAGAATTCAAAGTTGTGAAACGGGTTTGGAAAGGCTATATACTAGACCCTCCTTTGTTGCGGTTTTTCTCAGCTGACCCCCAGAACAGAACTCGATAGGCACTCATGTTACAGGAATACACTTATAAAAGCACAGACTTTCATAAAATGTCTAATAATAATAATTATAGTATTATTCAGTTGCTAATAATTATATTATGAATTCTACTGCACAGATTATGTTTGAGGTCCCAATAATCACAAAATCAGAACAAATACAGAGAAATCAACAATGAACCAATTGTTTTGACTAAATTTAGTTACATTTTAATTGTATTTTTTTTCCCCGAAAAAAAAAAAATCAATATTACTGAATTAGGTAATGTAGAAATTATACAGAATTAGGTTAAAGTAGAAATATCTCCTTAAGGTAACAAAATTACATTTTAAAAAGTAACTCACAGCAAACAAGCAACAGAATAAAAATATATTTTTGATGTCAAATTTCACTGAATCTTGAATGAACCTATTGAATAACTGTGACAACAGTACAAACTGTACTTACCACAAGCAGCAAGTAGCTGAACATCATTGTAGCTATAATAATTTCAGTTTATAACATGAGGTAGAAAGCTTAACACTGGAATCTCATGAAGTCTCACGCTCAGACCTGCTTCTGCCTTGAACTGAGAGCACAGTTCCACCTGTGTAGAGCAGAAGTACAGGTAACTACACCCTGGGGCAGTGTTAGTTATGCAGTACCAGTATGCAGTGTACAAATGGAGACATTATAGAGAGAGACATTACACACTTTTCTATAGGAGGAGAGAACAAGAGAGGTAGAAGGAGAATTATACCACAACACCCCCCCCCCCCCCCCAAAAAACAGTATTTTTAATCAGATGTTATCCAGTACAAATCTCGAAATATTCTTACAAGAAGTTAAAATTACCTAAATATTAAGTAAGATTGTGTAAAATGAAATTTTCCAATATATATATATATATATATATATATATATATATATATATATATATATATATACTGTATATATATATATACGTTAAAAAATAAGCTTATATTTCTAGCCCACTCTTGTTTTAAGTATAAAAAATGTTGTTATTACGGTTGCCGAGAGAGCTCAACGCGCTGCAACTTCAGAAAACACATGCAAATAGAAAAAGCACCAGCAAATCAAGAAAACATCTTCATCAGTTTGACAGCAGGTGGTGCAAATGCTCACAACACAAACAAATAAAGAAATGTGCTGCAAATGCTCACAAAACAACCAAATAACGACTTTTATTTGCAGCGCGTTTCTTTGTTTGGTTGTGTTGTGAGTATTTGCAGTGTGTGTGTTGTCAAATTGATGAAGTTGTTTTCTTAAAGGGGACCTATTATGCAAAAATCACTTTTATAAACTGTTTGAACACAGTTGTGTGGCTGCAGTGTGTGAAAACAACCAGCCTATAATGTTAAAAATCCACCAACTCATTTTTTAATAAAACCAATAAATCATAAACAGTCTCTCCAAATGAGCTGTTTCAGATTCTCCCTCTGTGCACGTCACTGAGGGGAAAAAGTCCCGCCCATTTGTGACGCTCTCTGCCCTATTAGCATAAACACAGCCCTGAGTGAGAAGCTGCGGTCCACCATTACTGGAGATATTTACAATGTCAGCACCAAAGAGACATAGTAAGTGTTGTGTTTTGGGAAGCACTAATGAACATAGGAGTCTCCATAATCTCCCCTCATCTGAGCCGAGGACACTGTGGTTAAATTTCATTTTCGAATGAAATATCCCGGAAAAAACTGGTGACGTCCCCTAAATGTTTAGGAATTAATACCAAGGCTTCGTGCACGAACGTCAGCTCCAGACAAAGTAAGTATCATGCGTTTGTTTTCAAAATTGCCTTTCTGAAAGAGCTTCTTGGCACTCTGTAAGGCTAATTGCTAAAGCTATCATTGTCTCTTGTGTATTTTCACTGATGCTGCCTTCAAATGCTATCAGAATGATCGTGAATAGGAATGTGGTAGTTAAAAGTTGCATATGAAAGCAATGCGAGTCGATAGCGTGAAGTTATTGAGCTCATAATCAGAAGTGGGACTTATAAAGTTTGTGATAGCATGAGACCAGCTATGTTGTTATTTTTATCCCGCGGTGCTCCCCCTCTGTGTAATTCATAAACTCGAATTTATTATGCACAGTATAATCAGATGACTGACTTTGAAATGAGTACGTTTTCCGTAAAGATAAAAGGCTTGTACTAATAGGGGAATGTTTATTTGCAAAGGCTAGCACTGCTAATGCGGAGTTTGAGCTCTTGAAGCTCCGCCCTCTTCTCCGGGAGCAACAGCTCACTCGCATTTAAAGCAACACACTCAAAACAGCGCGTTTTGGCTCATACCCTAAAAGTGGCAATTTTAACAAGCTGTAAAAATGTATCTGTGGGGTATATTGAGCTAAAACTTCACATATACGCTCTGGGGACATCAGAGACTTATTTTACATCTTGTAAAAAGGGGCATAATAGGTCCCCTTTAATTGGCAGATGTTTTTTTTTTCTATTTGCAGCGCGTTGAGGTCTCTCGGTCACTGTATGTTAGCCTTTTTTAAACAATTCAAAAAATGGCAGTAGGTTAAGAAGATTAAATTACTGTAAAAAGAAATACGAAAAACAAAGTAGTTATTTTGTTTAAAGAATTCAAATTCAGATATTTGTAGTGCATTTATCCATTGATAGCCATCAACATAGATTCAAATTACATGCAAACCCAAATTATAGTTCATGAACTGCAGAAGCTGTCACTCAAGCCCAATCAGGTGTCAGTCAATCACCAGTTCAAAGGTCACACATACATTCGAAGACACCTACAACAGCAAGTGCGTAACCACGAGGTGACCACCCTTATTTCACTTTAATTGCAGGTGGTTCACACAAAAATTAAATACAACAGCAAATAGTGACCATACCTGTCAGGCTCTGAAAAAGAAGCATAAATTCTTGACTGGATCCTTTACAAGCAGCACTCCTAGCCCTCCATGTGTGTCACTGACTGACATGAAAATCTTCTTATCATCTCAAATGTAAGCCCAACCCTTTATATAATCAACTATAACTTAACTTAAAATGCCATTTTGACAGCTCAGTAATATTTTTAGCCTTTTCTCTTTTGTTTGTCTTTGAATAACATTTGCTTGAATGACACCGCACTACATTCCTGTCATGAGGGTTTTGGTCGTGAACGCAAAGAGCAATCACATTAACAGACAGCTGTTCAGGAACGTACTGTCACTTTTTACAAGTACACCTGCTATTTTTACAGGCCTAAATGTGCAGTCTGGGGTGAGTTTAAAATGATGTGGAAATGCGTGGCATTTGTTAACTGGGTTGCATGTTGCAAAAATGTAATGCGTTTCAAGAACTTCACACATTAGAGTCACAAAGAAAAATGCCTCCAGGCCATCCAAAATGTTTGGACACCACAGACTGAATTTGTGACCCATTTTTAACCATTTTGATGACTTCACTACTTTACTGAAACGTAGAACATAATCATAAGGAAAGAGAAGGTGCATCAGAACTCTTTAGTTTCTCATTCACTAAAATTTTGGAAATAATTTCATTTTCACCCATAACTCTTTGGTGGCATTTGGCTTTATTTGGAAAGCAAAGCATAAGTTTCTGTGGACATCAGAAGTGAGAACACATTCCCAACACATGGTCAAAAAAAAAAAAGAATAGTACAGATCTGACGTTCTTAAAAAAACAAACCTGACACAACCAGTTTTAGGGTCAACCTCACAAAAACTGTCAAGAGTGGGTCAAATTCCACCCCAAATCAAAAGATTTTACGTTTTAGCTTAAAGCAAATGAAGCCTGTTGGTGCTGTGAAACAGTGGTTTGTGCAAATGCTCACAAGTCAAGACATGTCAAAGAACACCCAGGTTTAATTCCCCAACATCGCACCCCTACTTTATAGTCTATTGTCCTGATAAAGGCGAAGAAGTACAAGAAAACTAATGCTCATCAGGATTTTTTTTTTTTTAATTGTAACAATTAAGCACATATTCCTCTCAAATTCTCATTACTGTAATAAAAAAATCACAAACTTGTTTAATAGTTTATTTACAGCAAGCTAGTATTTGTTGTATTGCCTTCTATGTTGTTTTAAAGGAACACTCCACTTTTTTTTGGAAATAGGCTCATTTTATAACTCCCCTAGAGTTAAACAGTTGAGTTGTACCGTTTTTGAATCCATTCAGCCGATCTCCGAGTCTGGCGGTAGCACTTTTAGCGTAGCTTAGCATAGATCATTGAATCGGATTAGACCAATAGCATTTGGTCATCAAAAATGACCAAAGAGTTTCGATAATTGTCCTATTTAAATCTTGACTCTTCTGTAGTTACATCGTGTACTAAGACCAACGGAAAATGAAAAGTTCCGATTTTCTAGGCCGATATGGCTAGGAACTATACTCTCATTCCGGTGTAATAATCAAGGAACTTTGCTGCCGTACCATGGGTGCAGCAGGCACAA
>JAFVLL020039616.1:0-34289 GCA_021397915.2 Tor tambroides | reverse complement strand
CACTCCAAAGTCCCCACTCCAAGGGGATAGGGATGATCACTTCCATTTGGAACTTGCCCGTGAACCGTTCGATACACGATACGCGTACCGTTACAAACTGTGTTTGCACTATATTTATTTTAAATAAATGCCACATGGTTTGTTATGTTATAGGATGCAGCAACATGGCACATTTTAACTATGAATTATTGTTCTTGGAGCCAAGTGATTTTGATGATTGAACACATACTCCAGTTTGTGGGGACGTCCAGTGTCAGGATCGACTGCTGTCACTTTGTCCACAAAAGCTCCAACAGCACCATTTTCTTCCAAAACGACTTTTCTTACTGGATTTGGGAAGAATGGAGGGTCATTGGCGTCTTCCACAGTAATGGTGATATTCCTAGAGGACAGTTTCGGTGGATTTGTGATGATTGTCCAGAGCCCATCTGCAGATCTCTCTTTAACCTCACAAGAGAAATAAGGCTCTTCGTTCTCTACAAAGACGGTGAGTTTTTGTTCTGCGTTTTCTTCATAGTCTAGGGGCTGGCAAAGAATTGCATAAAAACAATAACACACACGATATCAGTACAGCAGGTAAATGTATTCTGTGACTTGCAGGCATTTTTACTGAACATATGTGACCTTGGACCACAAAACCACTCATAAGGGTCAATTTTTTGAAACTGAGATTTATACATCATCTGAATGATTATACAAAGCTGAATAAATAAGCTTTCCATTGATGTATGGTTTGTTAGAATAGGACAATATTTGGCTGAGATAAAACTTGAAAATCTGGAATCTGAAGATGCAAAAAAATCTAAATATTGAGAAAATTGCCTTTAAATCTGTTCAAATGAAGTTCTTGGCAATGCAAATTACTAATCAAAAATTAAGTTTTGATATATTTACGGTAGGAAAATTACAAAATATCTTCATGGAACATGATCTTTACTTAATATCCTAATGATTTTTGGCATAAAAGAAAAATCAATAATTTTGACCCATACAATGTATTTTTGGCTATTGCTACAAATATACCCCAGCGACTTAAGACTGGTTTTGTGATCCAGGGTCACATATGTCATAACAGCAACACTGAATTCAAACTGAATGATTTCACCCAATTAGTCTATAGATTTTAATGAATAGCAAAGACATCTAAAATGTTTATCTAACTTGTGGAATTATTGAATAATAACCCCATGAATTACAGTAAGTATTAAAGGTAAACATAATAACACTAGTACCAACATGCTGCTCAGGTCCCAGATATGTATGGGGGGATTCAACAAATTCAAAAACATTAACATGTCCACAAATCCCTCACTAACTCATAGACAAAATGATCAATTAACCTCAAAACCATTCAGACTAACTTAAATGTTGATATTCAGATGAAATTACCAAATTAAGAAGAGCATAGCCATTAGTTCAGCCATGACGTTCATATTGATTCATTCAATTCAGTGTTCCCAGCCAATCAGATTTGAGTACTCATTACTGTTTACCTATATAACCAAGACATATTCAATGAATATCTGCAGAATATGCGTGTCCTCATCTTAGCCTCCTCCTCCCCAGCGCCACCTGTCTAGATCTGCTACGGGGATCTTCCTCTCTCTAGCAGCAGCAGAAGCATGTTTACTATTAATTTTATGATCCAAGCATTTAGCAAAAGCAAGTCTACTTGCTCTGCGACAGCAGAGTAGCAGATCTTGTCTGCCAAGACCACAACTATTCACATTCTGTTTACACTAACAAAGATTTTACAATCTATCACAAGAGTTGTCATGCCTGAAATGTGTCATTTTTGTGCAATCTGTGGTCAAGAGAAAAATAAGGCTGTAAGATGTCCAGCGGGGCAACTGTTGGGCATTTTACTGCATCTTACCCTACTAATGACCTCTGAATGACGCATTTTTGCTTTATAATGAAATTAGTGAACATTAGTATGACATTTACAGAATTGCCTAAAGTGTGCAAACTTACCTTAACCACTGTGAGGATTCCATCATTGGTGTCTGGATCAGTGTGGATGGCAAAGTGGCCACCTTTATCCCCTTCTATGGTGTATCTGACCCTCCATGCAGCAGTGAGACGTGTGTCAGCATCAGATGTATGTATTTTGAGAGGTGAAGTACCATTTGTCTCTTCCACCACATTAGCTGAACCCTGGATGAGTGGGAAAATATAAAATCAGTTGACCCAGAAATGAATATTCTGTCATCTTACCCTCATGTTGTTCCATGTTCATTTTAGAAGCCATTGACTTCCACTGTATGGAAAAAATATTATGGAAGTCAATGGCTACCCACAACTGTATGGTTACCAACATGACTTGTTTTTTTTTTGGTTGAACAATCCCCTTTTAACACTAACCGTTTGCCCTGTGATAACTGGTAAATGGTTGTTGCCATCCTGAAGGTTGACAATTATGGTCGCTGTGCTTGAAAGCTTTACAACTCCACGGTCCTTTGCTTCAACTGTTATAGTGTATTTATTAGCCACCTGAAAAGAAAACTGGTTAGAATCTCATATACATACTCAAAAATTTCACACGCTAACTTTAAATCACCTGGCAAATGTCGAGATAATTTAAAGACATGCTTTCACATGTTATTTGAATACTGAAACTGGACTGTGATGCCTGTTGGTCTGTCAGGCACAAACATGATGGCTCATGTCTTTTTACGGCAATATCTCAATCCTAGCATGACACATTGGTTTTACAGGCATGCATATGCTATAGGCTATATAGTATGTAATGCACCGTGCAAGTAACAACAAAGTAATTATTTCTGTAGTTGCAAATTATGTATTCACTGGGCTTGTTTTACCTCATAATCAAAGCAACCTTTGAAAGATATTGCACCACTTTCTTGGATGTAGAATTCCACATTTTTAGTTGCTGGAGTGACAGAAATGATTTTGTAATCAATGGTGGAATTTGGAGTTCCTGGTGCGTCCTTATCGATTGCTAAAACACCTAAAATAAAACCACCTGCAAAAAGATAATATAAAGAACATGACTTCATTTTCCAAATGCATATTACTTTGTTTCAAAATGAGAAAATCTAAATACTGTACTTGTCACTCTTTTCCATACAGTTAGAATAAATAGGAACTGATTATGCTTCAAAAATGATGCACTTTCCTGTATCTCAAACAGTAGTACAAGCTATGCTAGGCTCATGGATTTGAGTATTTAGGAATGCACAAACTGATTAAATGTTTACTTAAAATACAGTTTAAAATAAACATAAACTGTCATATAAGATAACAAGCATCTACCAAATGCATAAATGCATTTAAAACACAAACTTGTACATTTATAAGCCATTAACTGCTGTGACTGAATCATTGAAGTAATTTGAATTGGATCAGGTGATTCATTGAAAAGATCTGAAGTCTTAAAATCAGACACTGTTACTTATTTTGGGGATATCACGATTTTCAGTGAATAACAAATTAAAGTTTTGACACACACAAGGATTGTACATTCCCCTCCAAAAGTATTGGGACAGTGAGGCCAATTTATTTATTTTTGCTGTAGACTGAGAATATTTGGGTTTGACATCAAAAGATGAATATCAGACAAGAGATTTACATGCCGGCTTTTATTTCCAGGTATTTACATCTGGATCTGACACACAACTTAGAAAATATCACCTTTTGTTTGAACCCACCCATTTTTCATGTGAGCAAAAGTATTGGAACATGTGACTGACAGGTATGTTTTGTTGCCCAGGTGTGTCCTATCACAATGATTATTCAAACAAGAATTAGCACTGAATGTCTACGCTCCGTTTCAGATTTGGGTTTTGCCTGTTCAAACTGCATTTATAGTTAAGAGGTGTAACCAACATGAAAACCAGAGAGCTGTCTATGGGTGAAAAACAAGCAATTGTGAAGCTGAGAGAAGAAGGAAAATCAATCAGAGCCATTGCACACACATTGGCCATAGCCATTTCAACCATTTGGAATGTCCTGAAGAAGAAAGAAGCCACTGGTGTACTAAGTAACAGACATCGAACAGGTAGACCAAGGAAAACAATTGCAGTTGATGAAAGAAACATTGAGAGAGCTGTCAGGAAAGACCCTAAAACAACTGTAAGTGAGATCAGCAACAACCTCCAGAGGGCAGGAGTGAAGGTATCACAATCTATTGTTCGCAGAAGACTTCATGATCACAAGTACAGAGGCTACACCAGAAGATGCAAACCACTCATTAGCAAGAAGAATAGGAAGTCCAGGCTGGAATTTGCTAAAAAGTACAGAGATGGACTAGAGTTTTATGGACTGATGAGACAAAGATTAACCTTTATCAAAGTGACGGAAAGGCTAAAGTTTGGAGAAAGAAAGGATCTGCTCATGATCCCAAACATACAAGCTCATCTGTGAAACACAGTGGAGGTAATGTCATTGCTTGGGCTTGCATGGCTTTTTCTGGGACGGGCTCATTAATCTTCGTTGATGATGTAACACATGAATGGCAGCAGCAAAATGAACTCCGAAGTCTACAGAAACATTTTGTCTGCCAATTTAAAGAAACATGCAACCAAACTTATTGGGAGATCCTTCATCATGCAGCAAGATAATGACCCAAAACACACTGCCAAAACAACAAAGGAGTTCATCAGGGGCAAGAAGTGGAAGGTTTTAGACTGTAATAAAAAATAAAAGCTGGCATGTAAATCTCTTGTTTGATATTCATCTTTTGATGTCAAACCCAAATGTTTTCAGTCTACAGCAAAAATAAAGGAATTGGCCTCACTGTCCCAATACTTTTGGAGGGGAGTGTACGTCATCAAAAAAACCCTGAAATGTAGCACACAAGTCATAAGGGCCACCTTCATATTACTTTCATGTTGCTTTTTTAAAAACTAAAAAAATAACAACCACTTTGTTTAAAATGTTGTGTTCCACAGAAGAAAGTAAGTTGTAAGGGTTTGAAATAACATAAATGTGAGTAAATAATACATTTTTCCCTTTAAAATCTCGGTGAAGTAAACAGATCACATATTTGCCGTAGTATTTACTAATTCATATTTTAAGCGCTTATAAATAAAAGCTTATTTATAAAAGCAAAAAAAATTTTTATAGTGATTCTTCCACTATTGTAATCTTTTCAACTGGGCATCTTTCAATATAATTTTCATATTTTTATAGTAATTTTCAGATGACTTTAATGAATAGACTTGTCTTAGATTATTTATAGAATATTGGTGATACAGAAAAAGCAAATATATTTCAATAATTGTTGTGTGAAATTTACATCAAACATTACAGTTATCCCATACGAGACATAAAGTGTTAAAACAGAATTGTGAATATTTTGATTGAATTTCTGATCAAGATGTAATTTTGTCAGATTATACAAAAATAAATTTGTGACGATACAAAATTCATCTGTCACAATCCAATGTTTCTAATCTTTCAAATTTTTAAAAAATAATTTCCAACAGTTTCAAAACAGTTACGGCAGAAATTACACATGGTTCAGAAAAATTACTAAAAAGGCAGTGATGCTGGTATCCATTAAACTAGTCACAAAAAAAACAAAAAACAACAACTCTGTTTTAAGGGAGTTTGACTTCTAAAGGTCATGACCAGACATGTCCATAATTGAAGAAACATAGGATTTACATATTAATTTTGCAGTAAAGCAACATGAAATACACATAATTAGAGTTGGGCAATAACACTGACCTTGTTTAGCTGCTTCGTTTACAGTGACATCATAAACCCTCCTCTGGAAGACCGGCGGGTTGTCGTTGATGTCCAGTATGTTGACCTCCATGCCTAGTTGTGTGTCTATGGCCAAGTTGGACTTATTTCTTGCTTGGAAGGTCAGCTTTGAAGGGATGATGAAATTAATTCCAACCTATGCCCTTCATCTTACCATCTAATAAAAAAAATCGGATTCCACTTACCATCAGAACACTGTACTGCTCATAATCGACTTTCCGGTGGACTTTAATGACTCCTGTTCGCGGATCGATAGACAGGACACCCTTTGGGTCTTCATCCACACCTTTGCCTTTTAACATGAACTCCACTAAATAGCTACGGTCCAGTTTAATCTACAATTTGGGGAAAGAAAGAAAGAAGCCCAGATTTTTAACCAGAAAGATGTTGTTGTTGTTGTTATTATTATTATTATTATTATTTAATACCCACATTATTTGAGAGAAAGTATATTTACCTGCCCTAGTTCATAAGGGAAAGGTCCCGGGTGTTCCTCCACAATGTCGAACGAGTCTATAATCCAGGATCTTTTGTGGCGCATAAGAGGCTCTGTGCTGCACAGACAGATCATTCCCTTTCAACAGAAACAGTGTGTTATTTACTGTATGGATATAAACATGTAACATGAATTATGAGCAGAAAAAAAAAGATAAAAAATTAAAGCTAAGACAAATTGTTCAAAGTACCACCTAGATAATGTGAACATGATACAACACCTTTGTTTTACCACCAAGAATGCCATTCAGTCATTAACATTCAGATAATTTTTGGTCATTTCTGTCATGGCATATTTGGACATAATTTTATGTACTTTTTGAGACTTTTTGATCTTGCACTGTATGATTACCTGAGAGAATTAAAAGTTGTGAAACAGGTTTGGGAAAGGTTATATACTAGACGCTCCTTTGTTGCGGTTTTTCTCAACTGACCCCCAGAAAAAGATCTCGACAGGCACTCGTGTTACAGGAATACACACACAAAAGCACAGACTTCCATAAAATGTCTAATAATAATAACAATTATAGTATTATTCAATTGCTAATAATAATAGTATTAATTCTACTGCACTGATAACTGATTAAGATCGAGATCCCAACAATCACAATATCAGAACAAATACATAAACATCAACAATAAATCAATGGTTTTGATTAAATTGTTAAATTTTAATTGTATTTATTTTTTCAAAAAGACCAAAAATATTCAGTGTGACCAAATTAGGTATGGTAGAAATGAATTAGAATTAGGTTAAGGTAGAAATAACTCCTTAAGGTACAAAATTACATTTTTACTATTACTTTCCTTTGCAAATCATTTTAAAAAGTAACAACAAACAAGCAACAGAATAAAAATACATTTTGATTTACGATTTCACTGAATCTTGAATTAACTTAATGAATAACTGTGACAACAGCACAAACTGTACTTACCACAAACACCAAGTAGCTGAACATCACTGAAGCCATAATAATTTCAGTTCATAATAAATTAAGTTCATAAGGTAGAAACACTGCATCAACACTGGAAACTCCTGAACTCTCACGCTCAGACCTGCTTCTGATTTGAACTGAGAGTGCATTTATACCTGTGTAGTGCAGAAGTACAGGTGACTACACCCTGGGGCAGTGTTAGTTATGCAGTAACAGTATGCAGTGTACACATGAAGACATTACAGAGAGAGAGACATTTCTATAGGGGGAGAGAGCAAGAGAGATTATACCACAAAAAAGAAAAATTAATCCATTTTTTTCCAGTACAAATATCTAAATACTCTTACAAGAAGTTAAAATTATTTGAGAAATTATTTGAGACTTAAATAAAAGATAACATTTTTAGAAAATATGCCTTAAAAAAGCTTATATTTCTTAGCCCACTGGAATATTGTCTTGTTTTAAGTATAAACCTCAAAAATTGTGGTCAGCCTTTCTTTAAACAAGTCAAAATATGGCATATGTTAAAAAGAATAAATTACTGTAAAAGCAAATACAAAATATAGCTGCAAGCAGCAATTATGAGGACAAGCATTCCAGCGGCAAAATGAGGAGCTAAACATAGCATGGAGCATCAGACCAAATGCAACAATGAGTACTAAAAGCATGATTTCAATTGAAATGGCTGAAAAATCATAAATACGACCTCTGGTAATATGATTAAATGGCTTATCACTTTTGACTAACAGGTGACGCTGCAATCAGATCATTTTGGTGTGTTCTGTGTGAGGTGACAATGGCACACACAAAGTTTGTTGTCATTATGTCAAAGCTTTGCAGGGATATAGCCTCAGAGTCATTTTGGCACCATGCTTAAAATTTGTAGTGGCGCTGTACGAAAATGATTTTGTCTATTGACACGAAATCCATAACTTTTTGTCAGCACAGTCTGAAGATGATCTGACTCAATTTTGGTGAAAATCGGACAAACGGTTGAGGAGGAGTTCAAAAAAGTAGGTTTTCAACATAAATCAAAATGGCAGACAGGAAGTTTGGCTGACTATGGCAACATTGGTATCACTGTTCTCAGCATGACCCAAGGAATCTATTAATACCAGTCTCATTACAATAGGCAAAATTCACGGAAAGCTATTAGCATTTATTTAAAATTTCATTATAACTTTTGACCACAAGGTGGCAGTGTCTCAACTTTTGGAGTACTTTCAAGTCATGGTCTTGATGGTACATAAAGTTTCGTAATGGTACACCAAAGTATTCGTAAAATATAATACTTTATATCATAATACTCTATTGTAGTCAATGGCAATTTCATGTTTTGATCAAGTATAGCGCCACCAAGAGGCACAATCCCACCACATTTTTTTATGTGTCCTTAGAGTGTGCCAATACATATGTGTGTCAAATTTGGTGAAAATATCTCATTTTGTTTTGGAGTTATAGACATATTTGTATATGAGTAGATGAAAAATGACTGACTGCTGACTTTGTTTGCATTTTTGTGCCACTTATTATCAAAATTTTGGCAATTGGGCATAAGCATATAGCCGGGATGCTATGTTTTCGAATTTGCTACAGTGGTTTCGTGTCGATCGGAGTAACGGTTTCTAAGATATTGGCAAATGTTTAAGCGCTAAAATGCAACATTGCACAAACCATAAGGCAAAATCTGGCAAGTTTGGTATCGCTGGACTCGGCAAGGATTCAGGAGTCTAAAAAATTGACTCCCGTGAAAATAAGTCAACCCCACCCAAAGTTATAAGCATGTGAATATTTGTTTTTACCACTAGGTGGCGCTGGCTCAAAACTTCTCAGACTCCTTCAGAGCATCGTGCTGATGACCCATACCAAGTTTCGTAACAATACGTAAATGCGTTCGTAAAATATAGTATTTTGCTACAAAATAAAAAATGGCCGACGCCCAAAATGGCTGAAAAATGGCCAAAATGGCCAAACCATTCACAAGTTATAAGCAAAAATATGCATTTTTCATATCTCCTGACCACTAGGGGGCACAGCGCCGAAACACTGCAGGTAGTCTCAGGTCATGCTTGTTATAACACACACCAAGTTTGGTCTCAATACGCCAAACCATTGCGGAGATATAGCCTCAGATGCATTTTTGCGTGATTTTCGGCGAATTCGTTAGTATGGTATTTGAGAACGCTTGGACGAATCGACTTGAATTCCATAACTTTTTGCAAGCATGGTCTGAAGATGATCTGAGCCAATTTTCTAGGATAAGTTTGAAAAAGTAGGTTTTACAAACAATTGAAAATAGCGAAAAAACTAAACCTTACGATTTTTTAATTCTGGACTTCTTTCGACTTTCGAAGGATTAAGAGGAAAAAATAATTTTCATTTTGTGCCTTACGGTTCAAAAGTTATTAGCATAAACATGAGTGAAACTTTGGACAAGTGGTGGCGCTAGAGAGTTTGAGTTAGAGACTCCAAATTTGCTGTGGTTAGTATTGGGACTGTCCTCTATCAGTGTGCTGAATTTTACAACTTTTCCGCGAGCGGTTCTATGGGCTGCCATAGACTCAAGAGCGGAAGAAACGTTAGAAGAATATGTCAGGGTTCTGTCACTTCGGTCTAGTCTAGTCGTGGTTTTGTGACGGAGTCCTGACACTCCCCTCTTGTCTTGTGTTCTGAGGTTCTGGCTCTCTCGTCTGCGTGCTCTGTTTCACGTTGAAGCGTGGTGTTCGGATCCCGGCACTCTTGTCTTGTTCAGGCTTAGTTCTGGTTTCGTGTCGGGGTTCGGACACTCACGCTCCAGGTTTGTCTTGCTGTGGGAGCGTGCGGTCTCGTGTTCGCTCGGGCCGTGCGCTCCTCTGTCCGTGTGTGTTGTGTTTTGTTCAGCACGCAGCTCGTTCTTCGGCTGCGTGCTTTCTCTTGATTTGTCTTGTTCTGTGTTGCACGCAGTTTGTGTTTTTTCGCTGGCTCCGTGCTTTCATGTTTGTCATGTTTTGTGTGAACGCGTGGCTTATGAGTCTCCTCATTAGCTGCGTGTTCGTGTCCTGTTGTGCACATGGCTAGTGACTTTGTTTTGCTGGCCATGTGCTTGTGTTTTTGTTTTGTGTGGGCACATGGCTTGTCTTGTTTGGTTCTATGTACCATGTGCTCTCATGTCAATTGTCTTGACCCCACCCACCTTGTTTCCTGATTACTGGTCATTTGTCCCACCTGTGTTTCCTCGTTACCCTCCTCATTTGCTCCCTATTTAATCTCCTTGTGTTTGCAGTCCCGGGCGAGTTCGTCGTCTAACGTTGTGTGTGCCTGGTGCCCTGCCCTGCCCTGCCCTGCCCTGCCCTGCCCATCTGTTTTCCCCTACGGGGTAGTTTTTGTTTGTTTTGTTTGTTGTTTTTGTTAACAAAGCCCTGTATTCCTCCTGCAAGTGAGTCCTCGCTCTCCTCCCTTCACCCACACCTGACAGAATAATAATAACGCCAACAAAAACAATAGGTACCTAAGCACCTTTGGTGCTTGGCCCCTAAAAAACAAAGTAAAGTTATTTTGTTTAAGGAATTCAGATATTTTTACTGGAGATTTTCGTAGTGCATTTATCCATTGTTAGCCATCAGCATGGATTCAAAAGTCATCCAAACCCAAATTACAGTTCATGAGCTGCAGAAGCAGTCACTTAAGCCCAACCAGGTGTCAGTCAATCACCAGTTCAGAGGTCACACATACCTGCAGTCACACCTGCAACATCTGCATTACCAGCAAGTGCCTAACCATGAGGTGACCACCCTTATTTCACTTCAATTACAGATAGTTAACACAAAAATGAATTTCTATTTGTAATATCATTTCTACTTATTTTAACTACACTCTTCTGATATCCCACAATTTTAATGTTTTATAAGATGGATCCTTTTACAAGCGGCACTCCTAACCCTTCATGCCTGTCACTGTTTAAACAACAGATCTGTGACTGACACGAAAATCTTCTTATCATCTCAAATGTAAGCCCAACCCTTTATATAATCAACTATAACATGTTAACATAACATTTTGGCAGCTCAGTTGTGTTTTTAACCTTTTCTCTTTTGTTCATCTTTGAATAACATTTGCTTGAATGACACCACACTACATTCCTGTTATGAGGGTTTTGGTCATTGCAGCAAAGAGAAATCACATTAACAGACTGCTGTTCAGGAACTTACTGTCACTTTTTACAAGTACACCTGTTAGCCTGTCATTTTAACAGGCCTAAATGTGCAGTCTGAGGTGAGTTTAAAATGATGTGGAAATGTTTGGCATTTGTTAACTACCAGAGTAGCATGTTGCATTAATGTAATGCATTTCAAGAACTTCACACACTGAAGTCATCCGAAATGTTTGGACACCAATGACTGAATTTGTGACTCATGATAGAAAGAACATTTTGAACCAAAGACTTCATCTTAAATTCTTAGTTGAAGAATAATTTGAAAGGTATCTCATTTTCTGGTAACACTTTGAGAAACTTTGGGAATAACTACACAGGAACAATTTAATACAATATTAATACTCTAGTATCTGCTATTAACAAACATGAAACTCTGATTAAATAATTAATAAGGATATTAATAAGTATAGCGCATTAGTCCTCTATTAGCTAATCAATAACTGCTATTTTTTCATGCCTCCCAAAAAAACAACAAAAGGAATTATATGCAGTTTCATAGTTAATGTGAAACTAATCATTTTCACCAATACTCTTTAGGTGGCATTTGGTTTTATTTTGATAGCAAAGCATAAGGTGCTGTGGACATCAGAAGGGAGGACATATTCCTTGTGGTCAAAAAAAGAATACTACAGATCTGACGTTCTTCAAATACAAACCTGACACAACCAGATTTAGGGCCAACCTCAGAAAAACTGTCAAGAATGGCTCATATTTCACCCCAAATCAAAAGAAATCATTTGTTTTAGCTTAAAGCAAATGAAGCCTGTTAGTGCTGTGAAACAGTGGGTTGTGCAAACGCTCACAAGTCAAGACGTGTCGGAGAGCTTTAATTCTCGGCTGTCATGAGCCCATTCCCCAACATCTCACCCAGTCTATTGTCCTGTTAAATGCAAATAAGTACAAGAAAACTAACGCTCACTAGGATTTTTTTTAATTGTGACAATTTTTATAAAGGACATTTTCCTCTTAAATTCTCACTACAAATTTACAAACTTATTCAATATTTTATTTACACCATGCTAGTATTTGTAGTATTGCCTTCTATGTTGTTTTAAAGAAAAACAAACAAACAATAACCTAATGAAAATCACCATTAAGGTGCAAAAGAAATTTCCAAAAAAATGAATGTGAAACAATGTAAAGATGCAAAAAACCTTAAACAGTTAGTTCACCTAAAAACGAAAATTCTTATTCCATCTGCTTACCCTTATGTTGTTCTTAACCCATAAGACTTTCATTCATCTTCTTTAATTTTGTGTTTTGAAGATGAATGAAAGTCTTATGTTTCGTAAAACTACTCCATTTGAATTGCGCAGATTAATCTACGTTTTCTGAAGGGATGCAGCCAATTTATATGAAAACTTTTTATATAAACAACGGCTGACACAAATACATAAAGCACATCAAATATGACAAACCCAGATATGCAAACGTGCGTGTGACAGGCAAGAACCAATAAGGTTTGTTCACATTTCAGCTTCCTTGTTTACCATATTTGATGTGCTCTATGCACATAGATCTTAAAAAAAAAAAAAAAAAAACTGATAAAGTCGCCTAAATTAAATATGTTTATCATATAAAGCAATTGTAAGTTGAATTAACTGCTTACTTCATATAAATTAGTTTTACAATGCCTTTATGACCTTTTTGGATCTTCAAAGTTTGCATGAACTTTCAACCGAGGGACAGAATCATCTTAGGTTTCATTAAAATATCTACATTTTTGTTTGTAAGATGAATGAAAGTCTTGTTTGGAACCATGTGAGGGTGAGTAAATGATAACAATTTTCATTTTTTGGGTGAACTTTCCCTTTAATGTTGTACAGAAGAAGCTTAATTTTCTTTAAGCAAAATATAATTGTATATTTTGTTTTCTTTTGGAAATGTTTTCATGAGACTCACCACCTTAATTCAGAATAGTGATGCATAGTCTCTCTACAGAGCAGTCTCAGTCTTTGTAAAGAGCATTGCAAAATACTGGTGATGTGTATATTTCTAAACCTATATTTGCAAAGAACAGCAAAAGTAAAGAAAGATGCAAAAATACCAGGTCTGTCAAAGCGGGACATAAAAGGGGCCTTGAATGAGTTGAATTTTACAAGCGTTCACGAAGGTCTTTGGTAGATTGATTTATGGCTAAAACCAGTCAACCCACCCATGAAACAGTCTCAACCTAGACATGTTACACTTCCCAAATGATCAGTAACTAATGAGAAGGCAGTTTATAATGAGAGAGCAGACTGCTCTTTTGTGGTATCGTTGGCTGTGGCCGCTCCTGTTCGTAACAGGCTATCTTCATGCACGTCTTCATCATCTGACTGGACAACAGGAGTGTTTGATCCATCCTCATTGGAGGCCTGACTGTCACAGGTAGAGTTGGAGGAAGTGGACAACATACGGGATTTGATCTCACAAGGGTCAGACATTCTCAAAGACATATTTCTCCTCGATCCATCCTCTTCTATGTCAGTGTGGCCAAGAGCTGGAAAAGAAATGGCTGTTTGATTTACTTGGACAGAACTGTTCACTGTGGCATTTTAACTAAAAGACTCAGATCTGAACCACATGGCTTCAACAAGCAATGAGTGACTTCTTCTATGGAAAATGTTTAGCAATATGACGGTCTTTTTTCTCTTTAACGACAACGTTAAAGTGCTCAAAGCTATTTTTATGCAACAGCACGTAGAAAATGTTCCTACTACCTGACACACGACACTGAAATTGGTCTCCTGAGAAATCACACCTGTCTCTTTGAAACCCTTTAAGCCCTTTTCACACTGACAGTGTTCAAATTGCTGCGTGAATTTTTTTCTTTTTAACCAGTTAGGCGCAAAACCCTACCTCGCAGCTGATTCTAAAGAAACCCGTGTCAATACTCAATTACAAGTCATCTGTACCAGCTCATATCAATGGCAGTTAATTATATATATATTGAATCTGACGTCATTGCTAAAGGAAACCAGGCTTTAAACACCCAGCCATGACTAAAGAACATCTACTATACTATAATTAAATATTTCTTCAGAATACACAGTGATATTTAAATAGCTGTTAATGGAATCTATGGCATCAGGGACTAACAACCAAACCTTTGCACTATTACTAGTAGTGCGTGTGTGTGTGTGTGTGCGTGTGTGTTTAATCCCCTAAAACAGTTAAGCACGAACCACACCCAGCAAACAATTCTAAATATTTCATAGATCATGTCTAGAGTTTGAAATTACTCCAGCCAATAACTCACCAGCCAGTTAGACTACCGTATTTTTGTTACCAGCCATTCAGAACTTCTATAAGCAATATACCAAAAATATCAGAAATAAACCATGATTATAAACAGAAATCACTGGTTTAGATTTAAATTTAAATATATTTATTATTAAATCTGATTCAGAATCACTGAATTGAAAGCTTTCAGTCAATCATTGTTTGTGGATACAATAAAATAAAAAATAGAAATCAAACCGAAATTGTATTTTTTTTGTTTGTTTTTGTAATTAAAAATTTTAAAACATGGCACATCTTGTACAATGCATGACCCTTTTTATGCTTTGTTGTTCTAATGTTGGAGGCTCCTGGTTGGAGGACAGTTTATGAACCATAACCCACCAAATTGACTATTGAGTTGATATGTTTTACCCGTCACAGGGTTTTCACCTGCATTTGGCAGGTTTGTGGGTGTTCATTTCAAACCCTGGTAGTGCTGTCAAACTATTAATCATGTTTAATCACGTTCAAAATAAAAGTTTTGTTTGCATAATATATGTGTGTGTACTGTGTATATTATTATGTATATATAAATACACACACACATTCATGTATATATTTAAGAAAAATGTTGTTTATATATTAAATATATTTATATAATATAAATTATGTGAATATAAATATATACATGTAAATATTTTTTAATATATGTACTGTATGTGTGCATTTATATATACATAATAAATATACACAGTACACCCACATATATTATGTAAACAAAAACTTTTATTTTGAACGTGATTAATCATAATTAATCGTTTGACAGCACTAAACCCTGGTCATTTCAGTAACTGCAGTGTTTTCCTGCACAATGCTAAAAATAATACTAACCCTTAACTCTAACCTAAACCTTAGCCATAGTGTAGCGTAAGTAGCTCATCCTGATAGACATCATTACTGTTTGTTGTGAACCATCGATTAGTTGGTTTTTCTGAAGTCTGAACTTCTTATGACAGGTGACCTCATGAATGAGTTGACCAATTAAATTGGCTATGGGATGGGGTTGCACTTAACTGGTTTAAGGGGAAAAAGCATGCTTGCTAGAAGGTGTTTTAGCTTGAATTTAGTATCCAGGTGTATCAGGCAAATCACTGTATACACTGCATCTGTATTTTTGTGCGAATCACATTGTATGAATCATCATTATATGAAATCGCCAACTTGTAAAACAGCTCAATTTTCTCATGAGATCAGATTAGTCTACAATGCCACTCCATATACTAGTATATTTTAAAAATATGATCTTACTGGTAGCAACTTTATCACTTCCAGCAGTACTTTGCTTTCAGTGAGGATAGAAAAATGACTAAGTTGCATACTATAGGAAACTTTTTAGGAAACGGTGTGCATGGTTGTATATTTACATTTTTCCACTGCTGGCAATTTGGGAATGCAGGCAGTGGATCCTATCACCTACCACCTGATACTGTTGGATACTGCAGTCAAGCTAGAACACTAACTAGCAACCTATAGAAACCTGCTGACAGCTATTTAGACTGGTTTGGAGTATGTACCTGGAAGAGGGGATGTCAGTGATCCTTCCTCTCCGCTGGCACTGAAGAAGACATCCAAGGCCTCCTGATCAGAGATGTCCATCAGGTCCATCTGTTCTAGCATATCAACGTTCACCTCCATTGATGAAATACTTCCTAAGGGAGCTGCAATAGGAGACAGAAATTATGAGATAAAAAGAGAAAAGAAAATTGGATGTGAATATGGTGTATTTGGCTACTTATAATCTTGTGTATCTTTGACTTTTTTTGTATGTCTTTGAAAAAATGGATTTTGCTATAATGATGTGACATTAATATTAATGGTAATAATCATGTGTAATGGCAATGCCATTTTGGAGCTAATACAAGAAGTTAGCTTTTGGTCAGTTTACTCTGAGCTTATAAAATAAAACAAACTGTCACTCTGGCAGACAAAATGTTAGCATACACTTTTTTTTTTTTCTAAAATAAGTTCAAAAAATGCATTTTCCTAAATATTTTATAATAAATGTATTAGTTTTGTCATAGATTTAAAGGACATTTTAAAAGTAAAATAGAACATTTTTATATATAAAAAGAAAAGAGCCACCCATTTATGGGTGTGTTCAAACTCACGTCTCTTATAATCTATCTGCAGGTGTGCAGAGGAAAGGTAGACATCCACATCGTGTTGAAACACCTCCTCAAAGAATCGTTGTCTCTCTCTCAGCCTCATTTGCTGGGCCGAATCTGCGTCTGGGACTCTCTGCGCATGCTCTGTCTCCGCTACCAGCAAACACAGAGACAGTCACTCACACGCGTTATATCAATTTATAACAGAATATTCGCTCAAACTACGTTTGTACACTTTTGTACTGCAGTTACTTGTAACAAGCTGCATTCTACAACCCCTACAAAAACTAAAATAATAATTCCACCAGCAGGGGGCATAAGTTACCACTCGAAATCTCCACACTTAATGAACGTTTTCAGTTTGTGCCCCCTTACATTAATATATACACGATACGTATGTCCACAGCCTCATATCTTATCTTTTTAATACAAATCAAATTCAGACCTGTGGTTAAAATTTTTGTTGTTTCTCTAAACTAACAAAACGTCCCTCACACTTTATAGCCAATACAGTAACATCCCTGCTGAAAAAAACAATAGATACCATCACACAATTTGTAATGGTTTTACTGGTTATAATGGGACCTGTATTGATTTTAATGGAAACTGTAATGAACCCTGTGTGTTTCAACAGGTAATTGGTCACCTTCTGTTGGTGGTTTGTTAAAACCATTAAATCCTAATGGAATAGCCTATCTATGTCCTAATACAGACTACATTAAACATTTTTTTAATGGTTTTAATGGTTAAAAGTTGATGGTTTGTAATATTTGTAATGGTATTTGTAGTAGAATTTCTGTGATGTTTCTATTGTTTTTTTTCAGCAGGGAATGAAAAGAGAAGATGAAAGTAACCTGCTGTACTAAATACTGCACTAAGACAAAATAAACACATTTGTGGAATTTAAGTGTTACAGATATTATATGAACATCTTGTTTGTTCAGTATATGGTTGATTAGTCACAGGGCTGATAAACCTTCTTTACTTAAGCCTCATTTGACAAGCTACAATGAATATATATGAGGCGTGTGTATTAGACGAAGATAATTAAGTATAGGACGCCATATAAACGTTTATTTGTGTGTTTTTCTGACTGAGCTGTGGTTCTATAGGAACAAAATCACTAACACTTTGTCTCTCGAGTGTTTTCAACATCTTCAAAAGGGAAAAAAGTTGAATAAAAACACTTAAAGAAATCACATCGAAATAACACATTTATTTGTAATATCACAGTATTCTTTTAAGTAACTTGTCATGGAGTGTAATGTACACATATACTGCCACCTACTGCCACATTGCTTTATTGAATGGGTAATAGTCCATGCTTTTTTTTTTGCTGTTGATAAACATATATTTTAAAACATGTTTTACCAAAAACTAAAAACAGGCAAACGTGTGTACGAATATGGGTTTGACTAATTTATGGAAGTAATATTGACTGGCCAAGAAAACTGACCTTTGGCAAGTAGAGATGTTAGTCATTGGTCTATATACAGAGATCTCTCAATGTGTGGTAGCTCATGCACAAGTATCTCCAAATAGACAATATGAGTCATCTGCCACCCTGACCCCAGAAACTTCCCCAATAAAAACATGAACAACCAGTTCTAAGTAAAGCGATGCTGGCCGACTTTATTTCAGCTTAGTAGACTGGATTCCTTGTGTATTTTTTCATCACACAGAATCTCTACAGTACACACAAGCAACAACTGAGCTAATTATGGGTTGCCAGTATGACATGTTCAGCCTGACATTTGTTTCACTGTCCTTGAAAGTGACACAGGAGCACACATCAGCTCAACTGAAATAACAGCCCTAAAGCTTGCACCATGGCTGTAACATGTTAGAGAATGGCATTCTTTTCCTTTCACAAGTCATTAATACATCCAGACTCACAGAGACAGTGTCCCGCAATTCAACCATAATTAGAAGGCACAGGCTGAGCCTGAAATAATTGGATCTGCCTTTTAAACCTGGTCTAAAATAGGAATAATGTAAAGATTATCTGGTGTGTGCTGCGAGAGCTGATCTCATTTTCAGCTGCTATCAGACGTGCTGTAGAACAGGGCCGTCGTCCGAGAGGGATAAATGTGAGCACTGTCCTAGCATTTTCTGGGCCACTGATAGCCTATATGTAGAATATATACGTTGTATATGCGATTTGTGTTGATTATCATATTTGACACCCCTTCATCAGGCTTTTATGAAGCATATAAAATATGATAATATAGAGGTCATGCTCATGGAGGAAAGAAACACCTGAGTTTTATTCAGGGACAAAACAGATCAAAAACAGTGCAGTTGCTGATATTTATATGGCCAAAAAGTAATAAGAAATTCTGATAGCTTGTAATATTAATCTTTATAACAGTACAGCATACTTCTTACGCACTAATCTTGTATTTACTTTATGAAAATAAGTAAATTTCACACAAAAAAGACACGTACAACCTCAAGGTGGACATTTTTAGAATTATAAAAGGCCTTTTATTTGCTAAAAAGTGTGGAGAAATTTTGATCATGTTTATAATGTAGAGGCCTTATCAAATATAATACAGTAGACTTTATAAGGTTAAAGAACCAGTGCAACTTTAAAACAGACCAGGTATGTAGTGTTTATGAACCATATCTATGCGGTGTTGGAAAATATACATTTACACAATGTATACGAGTAGCTTTCCAAAACAAACTGCCAACTCTTGTTTATATTATAGACAGTGTGTATATCGTCCACCACCCATGTTTGAGAAAATTCCAAACCTGTATGCATTTCTTTCTATTGTGGAACACTTTCAAACACATTCTCAAATTTGTCCAATGGGGAATGTGAGGGTGAGTAAACGATGAAAGATTTTTAATTTTGGGTGAACTACCCCTTTTAGACACTACCAAAAAGAATGATCACAAATAAAATCTCTCTACTATCCACAGTTGAGGTCAAAAGTTTACACCCCCCTTGCAGAATCTGCAAAATGTTAATTATTTTACCATAATAAGAGGGATCATACGAAATGCATGCTATTGTTTATTTAGTACTGACCTGAATAAAATATTTCACATAAAAGATGTTTACATATACTCCACAAGAGAAAATAATAGTTGAATTTCTAAAAATGACCCCGTTCAAAAGTTTACATCCACTTGATTCTTAATACTGTGTTGTTACCTGAACGATCCAAAGCTGTTTTTTTGTTTAGCGATAGTTGTTCATGACTCCCTTTTCTGTCTTGAACAGTTAAACTGCCCGCTGTTCTTCAGAAAAATCCTTCAGGTCCCACAAATTCTTTGGTTTTTCAGCATTTTTGTGTATTTGAACACTTTCCAACAATGACTGTATGATTTTGAGATCCATCTTTTCACACTGAGGACAACTTAGGGACTCATATGCAACTATTACAGAAGGTTCAAATGCTCACTGATGCTCCAGAAGGAAAAATGATGCATTAAGAGTTGGGGAGGTGAAACTTTTTGAATTTGAAGATCAGGGTAAATTGAACTTATTTTGTCTCTGGGAAACATGTAAGTATCTTCTGTAGCCTCTGAAGGGCAGTACTAAATGGAAAAAAAAGAAGAAGAAGAAGAAGATATTTAGGCAAAATAAGAAAAATGTATACATCTTCATTCTGTTCAAAAGTTTTCACCCCCCGGCTCTTAATGCATCGTTTTTTCCTTCTGGAGGATCAGTTAGCGTTTGACCCTTCAACTACACAAAAATGCTGAAAAACCAAAGAATTTATGGGACCTGAAGGTTACACAGCTAAACAGCGGGCAGTTTAACTGTTCATGACAAACAAGGGACTCATGAACAGCTATCACTAAACAACAACAACAACAAAAACCCCCACAGCTGTGGCTCATTCAGGTAACAACACAGTATTAAGAATCAAGGGGATGTAAGCTTTTGAACGGGGTCATTTTTTATAAATTCAACTATTATTTTCTCTTGTGGACTATATGTAAGCATCTTTTATGTGAAATATCTTATTCAGGTCAGTGCTAAATAAACAATAACATGAACATCTTTTATGATCCCTCTTATTTTGGTAAAATAATTAACATTTTGCAGATTCTGCAAGGGGGATATAAACTTTTGACCTCAACTGTAATTCTTCTCTTAGTGTAGCAAAACCTTTTTGGAGAGCCTGGGTAAGACTGCATTTCCTTTTTATTTCCGTTTGAAGAATTCACGAGTCATCACATTTGACAGGCAAACCGCCACAGTAGGCAGTTGTGTAAGGTTTAGATGGTGTCATTCTCTCGCGCCTGGTGGCGGCTGTGAGGACGATGGGAGGCATCCAGGGGCCACAGTGCTGTCACTCTGAAAACTAATCAGATCTGCACTAGCTTGAACACCACAGACAGAAAGGGCAAAGGGGAAGCTGGATGTACCATTTGTGTTTCCATCTGACAGTACTGTGTGACTCAGCACAGTGTGTGTAAGCAGGTGAGCAGTATATTGAAAATTTAATATGTATTTGTGATGGTTTATCTGCTATGTAATCATTTTAATTCTCTTTTTGCAATGCGCTTTCATTAGATTAGTTTTGTGATCTTTTTTTTTTTTGACTTGCAAGAATGAGAGCATTAATATTGAATTGCTTCGCAAACTGTTTGCAAAAGTTTTCAAACTGTCAGTTTCAACGAATTGATTCAACAAGCATACATATCAAAGTCATGCATAAATATCAAGGTTGGGGACTGGTTAAATATTAACATTATAAATGCCCTTGTCATTTGAGGAGTAACACAAAGCTTACATAATAAAAAGTGTTGGGAATACCTATGCAAAGGCCCGTTCACACCAAGGACGATAACTATAAAGATAACGATAAAGATATAGTTCTAAATATCATTCTCAATATTAAAGAATAGCAGAGTCCACACCACAGCTATAACGATAGAGGCACAGAGAAACGATATCTTTGGAATCACTTTCATAACGATTTTTTTTTCCAGCTGATGAACCATAAAAACACTGACACCCAATCAGAATCCATCCTGCTGTAACGAGCTGGAGAATTTAAAGCGGCAGACGAGCATATCTAGACGGTTTCAACGGCAACATAAACAAACGTTACTGCGCATGCGCGCTTTTGTGGCCCTAACTTAACTTCCGGTAGACATCCAAATAGAATCAATAACAACAGCTAAGTCCCTCTAGAGTAGATTATTTTTTGATAACAAGCAAAATATGTTTGCTGCGTAAATCAGACGGACTTATTAAAAATGCAAATTCATTCTCTGCCAGCAGGAGGCGCTTTAATAAAGCGGGAGAACTAGAGGTTTCCCCGGTAACGGCTGTTGGGCTGTACACAAAGCAGCGCTGAGCTTACAAACGCTGCTTTATCAGGCATATAACATGCAAGATGAAATGAAAATGACATCGAACATTTTCTAAAGACAGTCTCCCTTCAGAAATACAGTGATATAAAAACTCCCGCGCCTCGTTTTGATTTTTAAACGTGCATTACGTGCTCATGTTTATTCAATGAAGAAAATCGGTCAGTTTTGATATCATGGCGGGTCGCCACAAATAAATAAATGTATGGGAAACACATCCCACAGCACAACAACCTGAGCCCAACTTCATTACTCATCACTTTAACTTTAACTGCGTTTGTAGTCGGCACCACTAGCCAGAATGATAAACAAACACAGACCGGAAGTTAACTTCGGGCCAGGCGCGTGCTCCCGATGAAACCGAATTAGAATAAACAGACGATGTCGTCCGCTGGTGTGAACACTAATATCGTTATCTTTGTAGTTATCTTTATAGTTATCGTTCTTGGTGTGAACAGGGCTTAAAGGGTTAGTTCACCCCAAAATGAAAATTATGTCATTAATTACTCACCCTCATGTCTTTCCAAACCCGTAAGACCTTCGTTCATCTTATGAACACAAATTAAGATATTTTTGATGAAATCGGAGAGCTCTCTGACCCTCCACAGAGAGCAACGCAACTGTAATGTTCTCAGGTCCAGAAACATAGTAAGGGCATCGGTAAAACTGTTCATGTGACATCAGTGACTCAACTTCAGTTTTGCGATGCTACGAGAATACTTTTTTTTTGCGCAAAAAACGAAAATAACATAATTTACTCAACCATTCTTCTCCCCCGAGTTACGTCTTCCACAATTTTAGAGAGTATCACAACGCATACGCACGCTTTCCCCTAAGTGTAAACAACGCTGATTACTCATATTATGTTCATGTGTGGGCTTTCCCCTCAAACGTAAACAACGCTGATTACGTCAAATACGTTCTTGGGTACTCTCCAAAATGGCGGAAGAAGTAACTCGGGGAGAAGAATTGTTGAGTAAATTATGTTATTTTTGATTTCTTTGCGCAAAAAAATTTATTCTCGTAGCTTCGTTGAGTCACTGATGTCACATGAACTGTTTTACCAATGTCCTTACTACTTTTATGGAACTCATTCGAAAATGACATGTTTAATTATTCCAGCTGCTATTAGAAGAGGCTCCAAATGATCCACCTGCAGCATCGACACACGCGATATATATTACTAGCCGGGACTCCTTCTTTATGTATATAGACGTGACGTAATGACGCAAAGACGAACGGCGGCAAACTCAGAAACCGACCCGAACCACTGAAATTATAAAACATTATTACAAGCTTACCATTGAGAATCGGGCTAAGGGAAGGAGATAACTTTGAACACTGATTGGTTATGTACTTGCTTAATAATTCATTTTGGATCATTTTTAACAAAAAAAAACAAAACAAAACAAAACAGAATGCAGCTTTAAGGGTTATAACAAATAAAAGAATGAAACATGCTTTATGTATGGATGAAACATCAATAACACACATTTAGAAAACAGATGCATATGAAAATTGTGATTTTTTTAATTTAATGTCCACTATATTGCATTGTATAGAAGCACATTCCTTTAATCCTGCAGAGACAAACTAAGATTGTAGCAGGAACACAGCAGGACTAAAATAAAACACCTATACAGTGGCATTCAAATATCCAAACGTCACAGCATTCAACACGTAAACTTCAACTTGCCTCTTTGAACCCTGCAGGGATCTCCTCTTCCATTTTTCCATGACCTTGTCCAAGTTTAATATTTAAAAACGTATGCCAGTGTTTATATAAAAGGTTGAGAAGGTTGAGGCACTTAAAACTCGCAGACTTGCCATGAATGGATATTGCATAACCGTGGTGCTATGACTCAGTCCTTGACATCTGCCATGCACATATTTGCGTGTGTGCATGTGTGTGAAAATAAGATGATGACTTGGTGCTTCTGAAATAACGCAGGGTTAAGTGCTTTGCTCAGGGGTGCAGCTACAGCGTGTTTTATTCTCTGGTATTCCCTTCCAGTCAAATTGCATTTCTCTGACATGATCGAGAAAAGAGCGAGTCAGGGAATATGTGATTTGACTGAGCTATTGTCCTTAGACAACAAAATGTTGCTGCCCACTGTTGCACTTAGCAAAATGCCAGTGCAGTGGGCATGGTGTTTATTCAGGTCAGCTGGCATAAATATCAGAGCTCATGAGTGTTCCTGACCTGTGGGTCACATATCAATTTGTAGGCAGCAATAACTGCATACTGTTCATTTCATATTCTCTTTATTTTATTTTTGGTGTGTGCTAAGGCAAACGTTGTATGGATATGAACGATGCCTCAAATCATGCAGATTGTTGAGGAGCTGTGTACTGTTATTTTTCTAAGTAATCAGATGTATAATTTGGGTCTAAGTTCAGCACACGCTCATAAAAACCCTTTTGAAAAACAAGTACACTTTAGTATAAAGAGTATTTATTATGGAAATAATATACTTCAAAAGAATATACTTTAGTATGAAATGAATGTATTGTTTTCAGGTATTTAACTGCATGTTAAATGTTTATGATTAAACGAAAACATAATGTAGTTTAAATTTATATTAAATACAAATACTATGTGAATTCTGCAAATCTTTTTTTCTTACGCTTGGAATGCGATTTACACTTTCACAAATCTTACCCTGCGCATGCAAATCTTTTTGACGTCATTTTACCTTCATAAATACTTGAACTAAAGAGAGCAGTTTTCGACTGACATAAGTAAGACTCATTTTAATATGTTTATTGCAATGTACTGACAGGCATTTATGGTAAAGTACAATATTTCAGTCTCATTTCCAGTGAAACATGCTTGTCATGTATTCAAATATATTTGTAGTTACACATTTGTAGTAATGAAGCTGCAGTTTAGTAAATCTAAAAAAAAAATAAATTTAATATTAAAAAAACACTTTATATTTATAATCAAGTACTTTGCATGTGCTTTAGTATGATGGTATGCAAAATAAGTATATCTCTTAAAAGCACAATGAAAATAATTAAAAACGTTTAACATTATTACAAAGTATACTTTTTAAACGTGTATTTATGTATGTTAAAAAATAGTCACATAAAGTGATTCTCTTTAAGTACACTTAAGTGGCTTTTTATTGATTTAAAGTATTTTTTAAAATACACTTTTAGGATTTGAAGTCCACAGCTAGAGCACTTTTAATCAAATTAAGAACTCTTTTTTTTTACCAGGAACTTTATAATCTTATCGGGCCCCTCTGAGGGTTATGTCTAGGGTTAGGGTTAGGTGTGGGCCCTCATGGTGATGTTTCACTAACAAACTGTAGACACTGTCAAGTTCATATGAAATCGTAAAAACTTTTACAATATTTCAGTTCTCAAACTCTCATGGGTCTTTTTACTTGTGCCATTAAAAAACACCAAGAACACTCCAGCAACCATATAAGTACAACCAAATATAGAGGCAGCCGACCACTGCTCCTGGAGGCCTACATTCCTGCAGACAGTTCCAACCCTGCTTCAACACACATGCCTGTTATTTACAAGTGAATCCTGAATATATTGATTAGATTTTTCAGGGTTGTAGTTAAACTCTACAGGAAGGAAGTCCTCCAAGAGATGGATCAACTACTATTGTATTAGAAACCCTCATCATAGAAAATGCTCCAAAACATTAGTAACTACAGTACATAGAAACACTCTGACAACCACCTAGAATACCCTAGCAGCCCTGTAGGAACGCTCCTAAAACCAACCACTGACCCTAACTACAACATAGCCAACATATATAGCTTGTTTTGATTAAAGGTTGGCTAGAGCTTATGGGAAGAGCACAGTAATGGATAGAGTCAGATTTGCTCTAGAGCAGTATGAGAAGAGGTAGAAAAAAATGCCAGTCTAAAACATATCCAAGAGACACAAGACAAATACAGAACACATGAAAGTTACTGAGGAATATATGCATTGTTTAACTATTCCCTTTATTTGTAAAATAAAACAGCAACATTTCGATGCCATACAAAGTTCTTTTTGATCAAAATGTTGCTGTTTAATTTTACAAATAAAAGCTAGTTAATCAGTTTGCAGATTTTCTTTATTTACTTTCATGTTGAGTATTTTATCAAGTCAAGTTAACTTTCTTTAGCGCTTTACACAATGCAGTGTGTCAAAGCAGCTTCACAGTGATTAAACAGGAAACAACAGAATCAATTAGGGAAACTCAGTTATGGATACAATTCAGATTCAGCTGTGTCTTTATTTTAAAAAGTGTGTGAAGTTAATCAATCAGCTGTAAGGAGTTTTGCAAAATGCAACAATGTCGTTATTCATTATTCAAGTGTTGATTCGGTCATTTCAATGCCACTGTTGAGCTGTAAATCAGCTCTACAAAGACAAGAGTATACCATCATCAAAATTAATTCCGTTCAGGTTTTGTCATCTGATGGTCTCAGTCAGTGGGCCATATCAATAAATTATTGAAAGTTGAGTGTCTTTCAGACCCCAGCTAAGCAAGCCAAAGGCCACAGTGGCCAAACTCCATCAGGTGACATAAATGGAGCAATGGAGAAACCAGACTCAGTTGGGGTACCATGTCATCTTCTGGCCTAAACGACTGAACATGGTATGATATTAATCTAGGTACAGCGGTGGCCAAAATTATTAGAACACTAGTATTTTCACAAGCTAAAAATTAGATTTTTGTTTGCACAAGGAGTCTGACAACAGCCAGTGCTCCACACAGAGATCTGATCTCATCATCATCATCCATGATGTCTGGAAAGACATGAAGAAACAGAACAAACTGAGACCGACTAAATCCAGAAGAACTGTGGCAATGTCTCGAAGATGCTTCAAGAAACCTAGTCACAATGGCATTAGGTGGGAAGGGTTAGGGTTAGGTTAAGAGTTGTAGTGTGTCCATCAGGTTAGAAAATATGAGTCATTTAAGTTCCAGAATTGATCAGCCAGAGTTTTCTAATAGGACTAAATCAGAGATTGATTTAAAGTGAATGACTCCATCATGAGGCTTTCTGACCCTGTCCCAAATCATCCAATAAGATCATTCATAAGGCGAGTAAACAACCACATGAGGATGAGATCACTCTATTTTTCTCTTCCTCTCTCAGTCTCTTTCTCACATCCATCCCCATTTTTCAAACTGTGTTGTCCATTCACACTGGAGTAGGCTGTGAGGGGTGAGTAAGACTTGTTAGATCAAAGCAGAAGAAAGGAGGATTGTCTGTAAGGACTGATTTGTCATTCCCTCCGTACAAAGCAAAGCTCTGTTTCCACCACACCCCATCCCCAGCTTTCTTTGTCACTGTGGGTCTCGCACTAAAGCATTCTGGGAATATGATCCAGAAGGGTACCGGAAAAGACACAGCATCCTACAGCCCTCTCAGAGTCATGCCAACAGTCATGTAGGTCTTGATTTTAACAGATCTTGGCCTCTCATTCACAGGAATGTATTCAGTTTACATAAATAGTCATAGGTTTGTTTAATTACTTAATTACCACAGTAGGAATGCCTTAACCACACATCAACCTCTTCCAGGCATCTCAACCAAAACACTGACATTTTTCTTCTAGGCGGCGACTTTCAGAAGCATTACGGACCAAAGAACTGCCTAAAACCAGTCCACCACATCCCTCTGATGACAGTTTGAAAACAGGACATGGGAAATGAACTTTCCAGATGAATGAGTTAAAAGTTCATGTGTTAAACCTCAGGGACTAGAAAGTAAGAAACCATACCTTAAAGGGATAGTTCACCCAAAAATAAAAATTGTGCCATTAATTACTCACCCTCATGTCGTTCCAAACCCGTAAGACCCTTTGTTCATCTTTGGAACACAAGTTAAGATATTTTTGATGAAATCCGAGAGCTCTCTGACCCTGCATAGACAGCAACGCAACTGAAATGTTTTATGGCCTAGAAACGTAGTAAGGACATCAATAAAATAGTCAATATGACATCAGGAGTTCAACTGTAATGTTATGAATACTTTTTGTGCGCAAAGAAAAAAAAACAAGCAACAGCACAAAGACAAATAAATCATTGAATAAAGTTGTTTTTTTTTCTTTGCGCACAAAAAATATTCTCATAACTTAATAAAATTATGGTTGAACCACTGTTATCACATGGACTATTTTATCAATGTCCCTATTATGTTTCTCATCCTTGAACGAGGTAGTAGTCTTGCTGTCTATGGAGAGTCAGAGAGCTCTTGGATTTCATCAAAAATATCTTAATTTGTCTTAATTTCGAAGATGAATGAAGGGTTTATGTGTTTGGAACGACATGAGGGTGAGAAATTAATGACAGGACTTTCATTTTTGGGTGAACCACAAAATTTTCATTTTTGGGTGAACTTTGGATGAACCACAAGACTTTTGTTCATCTTCAATACACAAATGAAGTTTTTAAAGAAACCTGAGAGATTCTGCTCCTCCGCTGAAAATACATTCCACCAAAATGCTTCAAAAAGTTCATAAAGAAATCGTAAAAGAATTGAGTGGTTAAATACAAGACTCAAAACACATTAAATATGCTAAATGAAAGCTCAAAGCTTCACATAAAATGTGAAGGAAACATTTAAATTAAAACAGTATTTAATGTAAAAAGTGGCAACTTTCTGCTACCGTCCTTGACATAACAGAACATTGCTGTGCAACAAAAATGAAGATCTGCTATGGTGAACAAGTGTTTTGTGTCATAGCTGTTAGCATGGATTTTTACTCAACGTTTTTGAAACTAGTTCACTGTTTTCTTTAACGGGTTTTAAGAACACCTATTAGACATGGTAAACTCACTATAACACACAACCTCAGATTTCTCTTTAGCTTCATTTGTCAGCTATAAGGAATATGTTACCATAAGCATGTTAGCCTCAATGCTAAAAACATTGCCACAAAACTCCATAGGGTACTTAAATACATCGTACATCAAACATCATTAAATACAATATACACCGAGGATGTATATGTATAACAACAATGAATACATTTATTGAACAAGTAATAATACTGATGAAATTCAGAGCAATTTATTATAGGCCTACCTATGCATCTTACAAGGAAAACAGCTGATCTAAGGCTATTATGATATCTGTGTACTCTTTGGGTCATCACGGTTATGTAACTCTGAGTCTCGAGTACAATGTGATGATGTCACAGGTCTATTATAAAAGATGTCATGTCTACCAATGTCATTATCTGTCAGGTCATTTGCATCTGCCGCTGTTTGTTAGCGCTTTACTGATGTCTGACCTGCTGTGCTTTCACAATGCCATCCATCAAACCGCAGACAGAAGAATTAGTTCACATTATGTCAAGAGTGATGCTAAAGCTACCCAAAGATGTTTCCAAACATTTCCTGTCTGGTCTGTACACATATATCAGTTGCAAAAGTTTTTAAAAAGCATCTCTGACTTAAGCAAGTACATATGAGGTGAGGTCATGGTTTAGTAATCTTCCCTGCAAACAAGCCCGCACTGGCCCTTTACGGGCTGCCAGCGCAGGGCCCCTGAGAATTTGCTCATTGGCAAAACGTTGGGCCCTTAGCACTGGCCCTGCACGGGCAGCCCTCACTTAGCCTCCAGGAAACCTAAGCGCTGTTTTATTGAAAATAATAAAGTTTGAAGTCACCGTTATGGAGGTACGCGCTTGCTTTAGTTGGGTTCCTGACCCTTGACTTTTTAACTTAAGTTTTTCTCTGGCTGTTGTAACTGTGTGTTTCTGAAGCACATTTGTTACAGTAAAAGTTGCAAGAAGAAAAACTGATTAGAAGATTCAGTCATCACGTAGTGGCCTGATCACCCAGAGTTTGATCTCTGAGGACATTATTTAGATTGAATTATTTCACATTATAGTAGCCCTATAATACAACTGCATGAAATTTTGTCCTGTTTTAACATTTTGAACATTTAGTTATGCATAAATTATTTGGATGGGCTCATGTAGACTCACACAGATATCAAGATTCAGCATATGAACCTCAACAATAGTGACAGTCAACAAAATATTCAGATCAACTCTTAACATCACAAAACAAGCTTTTCGTTGATTGTCACCATTGTTGAGGTTCATACGCTGAATCTTGATATCTGTGCGAGTCTAGATGATCCGGTTCAAATAAGCTCTGCATAAAGACTTAAAAACATTCAAAATATTAAAGCAGGACAAAATTTCACATAAGTGAATTTATTAAACCTAAAGGTTCTTAAAGATCAGCCTCTGGAAACAATCAATGACTGAATCATCAATAAGTAACCATCACCATCTGATCAGTTTGTCTTCTCACAACTTTTGCTATAACAAATGTGCTTCAGAAACACACAGTTATAGCAGACAGAGAAACATTAAAGTTAAGAAGTCAAGGGTCAAGAGCCCAACTAAAGCAAGCGCTTACCTCCTTAACGGTGACTTCAAACTTTATTATTTTCAATAAAACAGCGCTTAGGCTTCCCGGAGGCTAAGTGAGGGCTGCCCATGCAGGGCCAGTGCTAAGGGGCCAACGTTTTGCCAATGAGCAAATTCTCAGGGGCCCTGCGCTGGCAGCCCTAAGTGGGCCCGTAAAGGGCCAGTGCAGGCTTGCTTGCAGGGTTATTACTCATTGTAGTTCATTTCATTATAATATGGAAGACGTACCAAGGTACAACCTATATCAGAAGGAAATTTATTAAAATATAACTTTCTCTAGGCTCATCAAAATGTTGTAGACAAAATATAATCTTGTACATTTGTGAGATAATTTTGCTACATAAAAAAAACAGCACAAACATCAATAAGTAACAGTAATGGATTTGAGGATTTCTATGATTTGTAGTGTTAGCTTGTCTCAGTTTAAAACAAGAAGAAGAAGAAAAAGAAGAAATATGTTGATATTATCACAGTTATAAAAAAAAAAAAAAAAAAAACTTCAGAGTGGAACACCTGATAAAACTGGCTCTTTGCTTCAATCCTTTTTTGACATCCTATTAATTTTTATACCATTATGTAAATAATGCAATTAATTACATTTAAGTGTCTAAATATTACCAGCACATATTCCTGAAAGTCCCCTGTCGTGTGTCAAATCTACACGCATATCTGTGGTTTCGTAAACTAACTGCATTATTAATAGTGGGAGTTGTTTTTGTGTGTACGAAATGTGTGGGTATGCAAGTTTTTATTAATAAGGAAACAAAACCCAGAAAGCACCCCAAATCTCTCCAGCGATCTGACAATGAAGTCATTCACACACGCTAACCTCCTAAACACATTTAATTCAGCATCTTTAATAAGACAATCCCCAATTCAGCTGTTCTGTGTCCAGAGAAACTAAGATTCACAGTAAAGTACCACAAAGAACAGTGTGAGTGGAACAAACTGAGAGGAATTTCTAGTAGAGTCCACGAGATGAATGACATGATAATGAGTCATGAGGAAAGTATGAAACAGGGAGTAGAGAAGTCTGTGCTGTCCACCAAAAGGAATGTTATCTTTTTCTCAGATATCATTAAAACAAGCTCATAAAGTCAGAAGATGAAACGTTTCCTTGTAACTTCAGTGAAATTCCTTCCCATTTTTCATGCTATCATCTACAGCCATTTGATTTACTGGATTTCTGCATATTTTTACATTGACAACTATCATATTACCAGGCAAAAACTATAAACTGATAAAAGTTAGCCTTTATCAGTGGCAGCTGGTGAAAGAATTTCTAGGTAGGGCTGTACAGCATCCAACAGTTTCAGCAAACATCTCTGTATTATTTAATTCTGAACAGTAAAACTTAAAGAAAAGGTTTAAGAAAAAGCTAAGAGAAAGGAAAACATATTAAGACCAGAACTGAGCATTTAATTTAATTTCAGACCAGAACTGAGCATTTAATTTAATTTCTCTCTCTCTCTCTCTCTCTCTCTCTCTCTCGGATTATACAAATATCATTTAACCTAGTCCCAAAACTTCATTCAATTTTACCATGTGGCCTTTTGACAAGTAAGAAACATTATCATAATCATTAGTCACACAAGCCAAGACAATTCCAAGACAAGTACAATTCCTGTAGAGTCATTCCTCAAAACCTGAATGACATCATCTTAAACATCTGGGGTACAAATCTCTTCGACAGATATGGACATTTGACTCATAATGTGAGCAGAATTGAAAGAAAGTGTGTCAAATTCTCCTATGGCCAATCTAATTTCTAGTCTCAGCCTCCAAGCATGTGTGCATGTGTGTAACCAGTGAGTGTGGGAACTTGGATTGTAACCACAGTCCATCTGCTAAAAATGGCAGAAAAACAATCCCATTTAGAGGGATTTCACTCAGGGTACACACAACAAATCTAGAACCAACTAAGTCTTTGCTCTCTAAGCTTTGGCAGGTTCATCTGACTCTTTAAATGTTTAGTCAAAACAATGACTGAAGCTCCTTTAAATAGAAGTTCTACACGACATAGAAAAAAATACTAAGAAAACTACGCAAAACTTTCCACAATGAGGTTATAAATGAAATTCCTGAAGTCTACACATGAAACTATGATAGACTAAAATAAAACAGAGCCACAGCTCAGACCGTTTTAGATAATCTTTCCTTATTCAGCCAAGGAAGTGATGAGTACAAATAAGGGAGGCCTATTTAATAGTGTTATTGGTCATATCCAGTGAAAATAATAGGTAATATGCTTTGACGTACATTCACATTATGTAGAAATGTGAATGTTTACTTTAGTAAACAATTAGTACCAATTTGGCAGTAACTTTGTGTTTTGATTTAAAAAATAATATATATATATATATATATATATATATATATATAAATTCTATCAAACTTAAACTCCAATATCAGCATATATTAAAACTTAAAAGTTATTGGACAATGAAGATGGAAATGTTCAATAGCTGTCAAGACTTGTAGGTTTGTTAAAAATGATAATCAAAAATAAACATACAATGAGAAATATTCACTGGGGTGAACATGTGACAACTAGCCCCGGTCATTCTTATACAGATTCTTTAATGACACAATGATTCTTCTGTTAATTAATGACTGGTCATCTGTCATGCTTGTTGTGAAGCCAAGTTTAAGAGGATGAACAAAATAAGTCGACTAAAGGTGAAATACTCACATGGCAGACGTTTGTTGTGGAGGTTCGTCCCCTTTGAGCTCATGACTCCAGAGTGACAGAGATGCACAGCTGTAAAACTACCAGCAGCTTCAGTCAGTCCACCGTCCCGGAGCAAGACTGGACTCTAACACAGCTCATCTCCCCCTCTCTCTCTCTCTTTCTCTCTCTCTCTGTGAGGCTTTAGGCTGTGGATTCAGTCGTGCACGTCCTCTGCAGCAGCGCCAGTGGTCGTATCTCTCTGCTCAGACCCAGACCTCAGGTCTAGGGCAAGTGGATCATACCAAATCCACCCTTGCGGGAGGAGGAGAGCAGAATTTACAGATGGGATCAGACATAGGAAGGAGGGAGGGGTTATGTAACGACAGAGGAGGTGCTAAGAAAACTAAAGCCAGCTCTTTCTCTTTCTTACATGTCATTCCATGAAAGGAGAACTATGTTTCTGTAACATCTGATGATGTGCACTAAACACTTATTAATTTTAAATGAAATATAAACTTGTTTTGTGTACAAGTTGAACTTGAGAGGTCCAAAATGTCCTCACTAACATAGTGAAACCTGTCGAATCTAGTGTTTTGCACAGGTTTGTGTTAGGGTTATTTTTAGGGGTTCAGTTAGGGAATAGATAATATTATTAACCTGATATATAAGCCTTTTATGAAAAGCAAACTCAGAAACACTCAAGTTCATGAGATGTCCTAACTAATACAGTGAAACAAATGTGTGTGCGTTTGTGTGTGTGTATGCGTGGTCCTGGTAAACTCTACATTATGGGGACAAAATATCCCCATAAAGACGGCTATATCTGAAATCCTTGTCCTTGTGGGGATATTTTTTGGTCCCCGTGAGGAAACAAGCTTATAAATCATACAGAATGAAGTTTTTTGAAAATCTAGAAACACAGAAAGTTTTCTGTAAGGGGTAGTTTTAGGTGTAGAGTGATAGAAAATACAGTTTGCACAGTATAAAAACCATTACAGAATGTCCCCATAAAGCATGAAAACCCAACTTGTGTGTGTGTGTGTAGTAACTCTAGACTAAAATGGCAGTCAATATATAACACGTAAATGTCAGTTTCAATGCTATCTAAAACATAATTATGGAATTTGTACCATTATGGA
>JAFVLL020039615.1:0-15172 GCA_021397915.2 Tor tambroides | reverse complement strand
CAGTAAAATACTGTATATACATTTTACAGTATCTTACTGTACATATTACAGTAAAATACTGTTCAAATTACAGAAATCGGTTACAGTGTACATAAATAAACCAGTTTTTACTGATACAAATATGTTAGAAACAATGTATTGCGATACAAATGCCAACTTGTACCCAATGCACACTTTTTTTTTTTTAAATCGATGCATCGCATTGTTAACGTTTATGCAGATGCACTGATGCAAATCGGTGAATCTTACCATCTCTAACATACAAAATCTCTAAACAGAATCTTGACTGTCCAAAATATAATAATCATTTACATTTAAGTAGGGGCCCCATGCTATATCTAGAGACAAGAAAATACCTTTAGCAACAACCCAGAAGGCCCTAGCAACTACTTTTCAGTGCTTTAGCAACCACCCAGGGGTGCATTTCCCAAAAGCAACTATAGTTGCAAGTTCCGTCATTACCAATAGAGTTCAATAGAACTAATGACCATAGTTAGCTAACAATGCTTAAACACACCCCAGAACAGCATAGCAGCCATCTAGCAAAATTTAATCAACCACCCAGTGGCCGAATACATAAACCGCTTAGACTAGTCAAGACTGGTTGTAACTTTTTTAAATCAGTTAAAAAAAGGTAGATTGGTCTAATTTGAATCTGAAAAGTAAGACAGATTACCTCCTGACTAACTGCTAGTACTACCTGTCAGTGCGATATCAACCACCTAGCAACATCTTAATAAAAACATAGAGCAAACTAGCAATGCCTTAACAACCACTCAAGGGTGCTTTTCCCAAAAGCAACTATGGTCACAAGTTCCTTCATTAGAAATAGAGTTCAACAGAACTTGCGACCATATCTAATGATGCTTTTGGGAAACTTCCTTGAAACCACCTTACAACATCTTAGCAGCCACCCAGAGCACTGTAGAAAAAGCATAACACCACCTTAGTAACCAATTAGTGACATCTTTACAACCTCCCAGAACTAGCAAAAGCATAGCACCACATTAGGGAGCCACACAGAACATTCTATAGCACGATAATCTACGGTGAGCTCTGGATCTCCTCCTGCTTTGATGTGGAAGTCCTTTGAGGTTCATTTCATCATTCAGTCCATCGAGGTCAGACACAAGTAAAAAACATGAGTACACTGGAGTGCCGAAACTAACAAAAAGGAACTTTGCAGTGAATATATCATGGGTCTTTAATAACCATCCAGAACAGCCTAGCAACAATCCAGAACACCCTAGAAACCACATAGCAATGCCCTTGCAACTGTCCAGCTAGAAAACCCTATCAAACAAAAAAGCATGCACTCACATTCCACCAAAACATCATAAAAACCCCATATCAACCTTCTAAACCATTTAGAACACTTTGGTAATTGCATAGTAACACCCTGGGAACCACTGGCACTGTTGCAGCACTGTAACACCACTAACAAATTCTTTTTTGACGTGATATAAATGAAATCTAGAATGAATGGATTGTTGAGGGAATTCACAAATAAACTCGAAGCAAACCCAGCATTCCAGATCACATTTCCTCAGCGGCGTTGTGAGCGTGTGCTTTCACAGACTAGAAATTGAAACAAAATCCTCGGCCCCCCAACCCCCCACGTCCCCTAGTCACATCTGGAGTCAATCAACAACCCAAAATAGAAAAGACACCAAGCGATAAGAGGCTGCTTTCGTTCACTGCCTCATAGATACATGTGTATCAAATTAGTGCCACTTCCTTTTTTAGTGGTTTATTAACAGAAATATATATTTTGGTGCCAGTACTAATTCAAGGAAGTTTTGGAACGGTTTGTACGGTGAAGTTGGGTTATTGGCGCTAGACCGGCATGAAGGTTTTATTACCATCATGATGGTTTGCTTGGCTCAAAGCCACAGAAGAAATCGGTATCCGTGTGTGTGTGTGTGTGTGTGTGTGTCAGCCACCCAAGTGTGTTATTGCAGAGCACAGACTTATCAAATTCCACCGTTTTTAAGAGAAGTCTGGTTTAATTCCCCTGGTGTGAGACAGCAAGCCTTCTCAGCAGAAAGAGAGATGGAAAGCTTGTGTGTGTGAAAGAGAGAGAAAGCGTTTTGTGCTCTGCATGGTTGGAGATTGTTCAAGGCCGCTGAGTTCTGATGGCATTCGGAGGCCAGGGGCCTGATGTTGTGGTGCTTTTTAAAAGGTGATCATATCCTTTAGGGAAATCCTCTTGAAGCTGTTCCAGAACAAATCTGTCCTCAGAGCCGATAATGTTGTGAAAGCAGTGAAATTTGGTTCCCTTTTTGTCAGTCTAGCCAGGTGTGGTTATCTTCAGCCTGCACCCTGTTTAGTAATTTCCTCACTTGCTTGACACTGTTCCTCTTAGCTTGTTTTGTGTTTTAGACGGCTCAAAGCACGCTTTTACATCCCGTCTTACATTAAGGCTATTAAGAAGACAGGCCCTCAGCTGTGTTCATTCATGTAATCTTGAGTTTATGCTTACATTCTGCCCTAAACCACTCACAGCTTATTACACTCACATTAAGCTTCAATTTGACGCGATTTGCATTCAAAGGCACTCTTTTCGTGAGCTTAGGTTTGACATGCAGCTATATAGAAGTTCATCTGAGTTTCAGTGAGTGCAGCCAAGTGCTAAGGCTGTGCTGGAGTAAATCTGATGAAAAGGTGCCATATTTCATCTCAGGATCAAAAGAAAAATAAAGAAAATAGAGTATTTTTAGTAGCATCTCCATCTATCTATCTATCTATCTATCTATCTATCTATCTATCATTAGCATGTTATTTTCATCAGAAGTGCATTAAAGGGATAGTTCACCCCAGGGCCTAAAATTAACACTCGCCAAGCGCCAAATGCGAGTAAAAATCGACATTGGCGAGTACATGTAACAGTGTCAGTTGCCAGTTGGCGGGTACAACTTTTACGAAATATAACAATGCAATCTAGTGAAAACAACAGCCAGTTTTTGATGAGATCCACTGTTTCTGTGTAAGGTCTGTTTTGGGTTTGGTTTCCTGTTCATGTTTTCATGTCTTTTATTTTGAAGTTTAGTCACAGTTCCTGTTTGTTTCATGCTTCCCTTGCCCTCATATATTCATGCCATTGGTTCTCTTGTTCATTATGTCATGTTCTCATTGGTTGTCTTAGTCATGTGTCTTGTTTCCCATTGGTTTGTTCATGTCATGTGACTCTCATTGTCTGCTGTAAGTAGCCATCTTGTTGTCATTGTTCCCTGTCGTGTATTGATGTTGTAATCTGCTGTCGTTGAGTTAGGGCTGGGCGATTTATCTCATGCAATATGCATGCGCATCTCGTCAGTAAAGCCGGCTCCTTGATTAGCGGTAAATCCCCATCACCTGTTTTCAAATGGAGAGGCATTTAATACACGGAGCCGTAGTTCACTGAGAAGCTACGCAATATCGCGTTCATTATCGCAGATGAATCGCCTTCGATAATGAACGCGAGATTGCGTAGCTTCTCAGTGAACTACGGCTCCGTGTATTAAATGCCGCTCCATTTGAAAACAGGTGATGGGGATTTACCGCTAATCAAGGAGCCGGTTTTACTGACGAGATGCGCATGCATATTGCATGAGATAAATCGCCCAGCCCTACGTTGAGTCTAGTTTGTCCATGCCAAGTCAAGTCTGTTCATGTCAAGTCTGTTCAAGTCAAGTCAAGTCTCGGATTATGTTTGTTGGATTTCACCTTTGTAAATAAACTGCACTTGGGTTCATCACTACGCTCGCCTCCAGTGGAATGAATCGTTACATTCTGATATAAGTGAATAAAATAATCTTTTCCAAAGACAAGATCATCATGATTAGCTGTTCTGTCATAAGCGACAAGAGCGAATCAAATAATAGGATACTAACGGACTGATAAGGTCAGAGCAGTGTGATGGCCAGCTTGTCCCCTAGTCACGGTTCTAATAACTTTTAGCTGGGAAGATTTTGCTGCTTCATTTTGGAAGATTAACTTTTCCCTTCTTTATTCTTCATAACCCGAGAATATGGCGGTTACGCCACCTTAAACGGTGCTTTGAAGTATAGTTTGAATGGCTGCACGTTCAGCTGTACGTATACGTGAGCCGCTTAGCGCACCAGTAGCGTTTCAACTGACGAAAACACACACAATTATGTCAAAATGTGTGGTTTTGGCGAGTTACCTTGTAAACGTAGTTTTAAATGAGTTATAAAGTCTTAAACGACAGTAAAGAGTTGGGATAAAATCGGATGTGTGTTGGATCCGCGTCATGTGCATCAGGTTTTAAAGAGACAGCGCTGATTTAAAGTGAAACCTGCTGAAGTCTGTCACTGATGTAAATCAAAGAACAAAAGAAAAAGAAAAACTTTTGTAGCTTGAATAAAGATTAATCTGTATAGTTTATGCATATGCAATTTATAGTTTATGTGAAGATTGTTTTAAAATCACTTAAATTAAAAGTTATATATTTCAGAGCTTATTAAATGTTAAAAATAATGGCTTTCAATTATACTGTAATGTTGAATGGTTATAATTAATCGGTAAAATTGAGGGAAAATGCATTCAATAGAGACACCAGTAGCAGGACAAATTAAAAACATTGTAAATTTAGTCATTGTATTAGTAATAACTGCCTGTTTTTGCAAAAAGAGTTTCATGGCAGGTAAAAAAAAAAATGTTTGGCCGGTAAATTTTATCACATCACCGGCCATTGGCAGGTGTGGCAAAAAGTTAGTTTTAGACACTGGTTCACCCAAAAATGAAAATTTGCTGTTTATCTGTTTACCCCAAGGGCATCCAAGATGTAGGTGACTTTGTTTCTTCAGTAGAACACAAACAAAGATTTGTAACTCAATCCGTTGTAGTCTGTCAGTCATATAATGTTAGTCAATGGGACTCACGGCTTTGAGAGAAGAAAAAAACATACACAGACAAAACCAAATTAAACCCTGCGGCTCGTGACGATACATTGAGGTCTAAAGACATGAAACGATCGGTCTGTGCAAGAAACCGAACAGTATTTATATCATTTTTTTACCTCTGATCCACCGCAGTGTCCAACTGTCTTGAGCTCGTACACACAACAGCCGACGCGTCGTCTTCTTCTTCTTCTTGCTTTACGGCAGATCGCAGACTTATAAGTGCATTACCGCCACCTATCTCTCAAATGGACCATTGACACTCTATCTACAATCTCAATTAGGAGTGTCAATGGTCCATTTGAGTTTGTCAACGGTCCAGTTTGAGTTAAAAAATCTTTGTTTGTGTTCTACTGAAGAAACAAAGTCACCTACATCTTGGATGCCCTTGGGGTAAGCAGATAAACATCAAATTTTCATTTTTGGGTGAACTATCCCTTTAAGTGAATCTCAACTTTAGAATCTGCATGTTTTTAAAGAAGTATCTTATGCTGACCGAGGCTGCATTTATTTTATAAATACAGTAAAGAATATTGTGAAATATTATGACAATTTAAAATATTTTTTTTCTTTTTTAATATTTAAAATATATTTTAAAATGTAATATATTTTTGAAATGGTAAAGCTGGATTTTTTAGCATCATTACTCCAGTCTTCAGTGTCACATGATCCTTCAGTAATCATTCTAATATGCTGATTTGTTGCTCAAGAAACAGCTCTTATTATTATCAATGTTGAAAACAGTTTTTGCTGCTAATATTTGTGATATTATTGTGCTTCTATAAAACTCTAATATTCAAAATCTATTTTTTTTAAAAGAAATTAATACTTTTATTCAACAAAGATGCATTAAATTGATCAATTGTGACAGTAAAGATTTTTAGAATGTTACAAAAGATTCATATTTCAAATAAATGTTGTTCTTTTGGACTTTCTAGTCATCAAATAATAAAAATAGTTTGGTTAAAATATAAAAAATAGAAATCAGTTACTTAAAATTCTTATAGTTCACAGTCTTACTGTTTTTATTGTATGTTTGATCAAATAAATGCAGCTTTGGTTAGCATAAGAAAATTCTTAAAAAAAAAAAAAAAAAATTAAAAATCTACTTACAAAAATCTATTTACAATTGCCCCTGACTACTTCAGTGACTTTTAACCAGTAACTTACAGATAAAATAAATAAATGTTTGATTTTAAAGGCATCAAACGCTATCTTATATAGTTTATTTTTATTTAAATAAAAATATTTATTTATTTATTTATTTAAATATTCTTAACTACATGAAATGCAGAGAGAGAAATTTAATGAGTATATGTTAAGTATCTAGCTCTTGCTTGTTTGTGATTTGAAAAAAAATTGTCTCTCCTAATTTACAGTTTAAATCATATTTATTTCATTTTATATTTTAGGGCAGTAATGACAATTTGGAATGGAAAATATGCTTAATTGTCATGGGAAGAAAACTGAAAAAAAATAAATAAATAAGATCAACCACTAAAATTCCAGCAAAGTGCTAATTCGAAATTCATGCAAACCATGACCTGGTTTAGGCTAGATGTGGTGAGTTGTCCAATCTCCTAGTGCTTTTGTTTATCTTCGCCGTGATTGTGTTGTGCAGTGTGGGCACGCAGTGCGCTGAGGCCAGTCTTATGGAATGTCACATCGAGCGTGACGACAGGAAGGGTAGAGAGACAGAAAAGAAGTGATTGTTTCCAAGGTTTACAGAGTTTGTTAATGGGACTCAAGAGGGCATTTATGGTGAGACACACATGGACTGTACTCTACTGTGACTCCAGGACTCGAGACGAAATCACTGCCCCACAGCTAGAACCAGACAGCAGTGAGGTTTATTTGAGTTTACTGTAACTAAGACAAATGTGTCTTTAAAGAAAAGACACCACATGCCTCTCACAGCTAAATAAAATAAACAGAGAGAACACAGCATTATGGATAAAGTCTTTACACTCTTTTCTGAAAGAAGTCTCATGCTCAGCAAGGCTGCATTTATTTGATTAAAAATACAGTAAAAACAGTAATATTGTGAAACATTACTACAGTTTAAAAGAACTGTTAATATATTTAAAAATGTAATTTATTCTTGTGATGCAAAGCTGAATTTTTCAGCAGACATTACTCCAGTCATATTTTGCATCAGAAATAATTATAATATTCTGATTATCTCAATTATGAATAATGTTTCTTGTATGACAATGTTGAAAAAAACAATTCTTGCTGTGTATATTTTTGTGAAAATCATGAATGAAATAAAATGTGAATAAAATGTTTTTCAGGGTTCTTTGGTGAATAATGTTCAAAAGAACAGATTTATATATATATATATATATATATATATATATATATATATATATATATATATATATATTAGTAACATTATAGCTATCTTTACTGTCACTTTTGATCAATTTAATGTGTCCCTGCAAAATAAGCAATCAAGCATTTCAAAACATGTGCATGGCTGTGTATCAACAGTTTCCACAAAAATATGAAGTGGCAAAAAATGTTTTAACATTTATGATATTAAGAAAGGTTTCTTGAGCAGCAAATCAGCATATTAGAATGCTTTCTGAAGGATAATGTGACACTGTAGACTGGAGTAATTATGCTGAAAATTCAGCTTTTCCATTTTAAAACACATTCAAATAAAAAAACAGCTTTTTAAATTATAATAATATTTCACAATATTACTATTTTTACTGTATTTTTGATTAAATGAATGCAACCTTGGTGAGCACAAAAAACTTCTTAGAACATGAAAAAATCATAATTATTCCAAACATTTTTAGTTAACACAGTCTGCCATATTTCCTAGAATAAGTAAAAGCTCCATCAGGAATTGAATGGAATGTTGAAAAGTGCTTTATTCCCCTTGCACCAGAGGGAAGCGACCTGCCACAGCTCTCTCTTTTAACATCTGCCTGTTTTGGGCAAAACAGGACATTCTTCGCCTTACACCTCTACCAATGAGAAGTTTCAGTGCATCTTGCATTGCCTTAAATGAGCATGTAACCAGAGTGTGAAGGATGTGAGGGTTTGTTCAGGAAGCAGGTTAGGCTGTACCAGCACCTGAGGAGGCAGAAAGCGTCGGTGAGATTTGTGTCTCACTGAGAGCGCGCTTAGCATAAGCACAACTTAATTGAGAAAATGCTGTCATAAAAAATCAATACGAGTTCATCATAGAAATTAGATGTACCTTGCTGGTGAAATGCCTTATGGGTAACACTGCAGAGCCGAAATGGATTTCCTTGTCTCTTTAGGTTTATCGGTGGCATGCGTGCTGCGAGATCTGTTGAACGCCATCCAAATGAATTCAGCAGACATTTTCAGCTCAAAGCAAATTTTTGCAGTCAACCTCACTGACACCAATTAGAGTCGTATATAGATCACTGCCGACTGTTCTCAGATGCCCGGGATGAACCAGGTGCTTTTGTTCCTTGCAGGCATTTGCTTTGATCTCTCATGAAAAGTTTTTATGAGTAACTTGAAAGAGTTGATGAGGCTGTTATCATATGATTAAGTAAAAGTTTTGATTGCTAACAACTTCATGTATTTTTCAGTGTTTTTAAAAAAATAGAACGATTTCTTTAGTGTTTCATTAAAATTCATTAAAAAACTCTCTTTTTTGAGTGTTAATTATTGAATACATTTAATTTTCGGTTATTTTCAGAATACTTTTTATATGTATTTCGGTTTATATGCAAGAAAAAAGTAGGAACTGAGTTAGATCTTTTTCCACACACATTTGCATGTATATCTAAAAGTACTATGTACTTTTTTTTATGGAACATATGTTTATTTTAACCATACTAGTCACAATAATATGACCATATAAAGCCATAAAGTATCTATATTTATTCACAGACACACTGTTTTCCTTTGTGCTTATGCTTTAGATTTTTTTATTTTTATTTGTACTTTTCTTTGTGCTTTTCACATCATCCTACATTCTGATCTTTTAGCATTGTATTTTAGGCCTCGGGGCATGACGTCTCTTGGGGCGTTAAACAGTTGCAAGGAGTGAAATGTAAAATCAATTCACTCCAGCTTTTTGCATGTATGTTTTACATAAACTTGCTGCACGATAAAGCAATTGCTTTTTGGATTTAAGCCTTTTTTGATGTCCCTGGTATGTCTCTGGTGACATGTGATCCCTACAGGTGAGACTCTCTTCAAAGGCCCCGTCAAGACAGGCCATTCCAGATAAGGATGATTACGGCAGCTCATCCCGAAATGAATTCCAAAGGTCAAGTGTCCTGAGAACTGCCTCCACAACTACATAGGGAAAAAATGCAATGAAAACCTTCACTGTTGATATCAAGTCATTCAGATTCAGATTAGTCACAGTGTCTGAGCACTGCAGCGCAAGATGTTTTGCTCTACAGCCAGGGAAGTTAAGACGGTATGAAATCAGCCGTGAGGATGTTCCACTCCAAACGGCTAATAAAGTGCAGCCAAGGTGTCGATTCAACTCATGCATTAAAGGCATATAGATCTGATCCCTTTCAGATCTAAGGGAAGACACACACACACATGGACCTGTTTGTGCCTTACGGATTGTTCAGAGTTTCAAATACACATGCTTTATTCATTGGTCATAAAATAATAATCAAGGTATGAGCTGGAAATTGGAGTACTTATTGAGTTACTTTCCAGTTAGCCGCGTTTATCGTCTCCACTAGCCGTAGGGATGATGCTCGCATCGCAGTTCTTCTCTCGTGTCGGAATATTAATCTAACCAGTAATTCCTTTGATAAAGTTACGCTTTCAAAATTCTCCATTCAAGGCTCAGGGGGGCCGTTTTTGAATACCAATGAAGCAGTGCTTCCTAAATTGAAACAAAACAAAGGAATGGAATGAGAAACGGATAGAAGCCGTGCAGGGTTTGGGGTTTGCGGCTAATCACAGAGCGTTCGGATGTAGATGAGGTTTGTGTGCCTTTGTCAGGCAAGGGTGAGGGTGACCGTGTGTTTCAGGGGGTTTTAGAGACAATGAAAACAATTCTTTTTGATTTATGGGTAGAGAGAGACGCTCTCCAGAGAGGGTGGAGGAGAAAGGTCTCTCTAAAATTAGACCAGGTATTATGTGCTGTGTTATAGCTTTATCGCACACCCTCATGGCACGGAATAACTCTGTTAATCAAACCGAGTGTCATGTCACACCGCCACGGCAGGTCTGCTCCACATACGCAGATGTGCATCCTGACCTGGAATGTTTGCATGTTTTGGGCAAGGAGCTTTATAATACCTGAAGAGAGAAATATCTGTTAGCATTCCTATTCATCTCAATGGCAGTTGCAATGCGCTGCAAAAAAAATGTACTTGAAGGAAATCTGTGTGACCAGTATTTAGCATTAAAAAGACTGTAAATACATGGTATATTTGCTGCTTTGATGTAGCTTATATATTCTGGTTTCCTTTTTTTACATACATTTTTTACCCTTTTTTAAAATCTTCATGAATTAAAATCGACTCTGTTTACTTTGAGGTGAACAATTAATCCATGCACATACAAGTTTATTTACTGAAAAGAAATTGTGTTTGTCTTAGTAATCTTTAATCAGAAACATTTGCTACCGCTCTGGAATGGCATTCCTTCTCTGATGACACCAGTTTGATAGCTTGGGCACTGGCTTGGGCAGAATATGCTTAACCACACCCCTCCAACCATTATTTTGCTATGAGTGAGAGATGGAGAGGAGAAACACTAAAATAAAACCCTCTATACAATATTCCATTTCAGTTGGAAACACTGTCATATTATATATTATATTATATTATATTATATTATATTATATTATTCATCCATTCTGTATTGCTATATTATATTTTTAATATTGTGATTCATGAAGAAATCACTAATGTAGCCTGTAGAGTGATGTTATATGTCCCTAAAATTCAAGATATTAGTGCAAAAATGCCCCTGTATGGGTTTTTGTTTCATATTTAGAGCAATGTCACATGAGCAACGAGTGCTGTTTTTGTCCTGAATAGCATGAATGCAATTGTGATATTTTTGCATACAACAGTTTTATTAATAATTTAGTTAATAAGGGTGTTAAATTAGTTAATAACTTTAATTTAACTAATATTAAGAAGTTAATAATTTATTTTAGACACAGTATTGTCTGTTTTTGCTCACTTTTGCCAATGAAAATATTATCTATAAAGCCACAGGAAAACTGTTGTGCATCATTTTTAGGTGAACTGCCCATTTAATACCGATTTAAACTCATTAATCTCACTGCATTATTTATGCAATTTAAAATTGCAATGTAAATGCATTCATGCCACCTCTGAAGTGCAATAAATGGTCTATAAATGCCTATTCAATTGCAGCAACTGAAAAATAAAATCATGGCAATTGTAGCCTGCAAGTTTATGTGTAATAAATTCTGTGCCAAGTCAAATACAGTATTTCTTTCTGTAGCTACTTTTTGCGATGTTTATTTGATGAAAATCAGTGGATGACCAATCAGAATCAAGGACTGGAACTAACAATATAATATAATATTATTAGGGGTGTCCCCGACTAAAGATTTTCATAGTTGAAGCAGAATTTTTGAATCTTGCCGATAGTCGACTGATAGTCGAATCATATGTTTGGGGGCGGGGGCAAAATATATTACCAAGAGTCAAGTCAGACATTCGTAACACAAAGGGAAAATGTGTAACGGACACCTCGCAGATACAAAAATAATGTTTTATGTTTTGATTAAAAGATTTTTAATCAATGGGATTTAACTCATCATTTATCTCATATAGAATACGCTTTGTTAGGCTGTTTATACAACATAACGTTATATTACGACTTATAGGCTATCTGCACAAAATGCCCCGAATGCATGAATGTGTCTGCGCGGCTCTGAATGAACTCCTTTTGTGGACTCATTCTTCAAGCAACAACGTGCAGAAACACAGCAACTAAACTCTAAAAATTCACAACGTTTTATTATAATAGTGTTCTAAATATATAGTCTCAGTCATATTTATTAATATTCTGCATTGTTGTTTGTACTGCTCGCGCTGAAGAGATAATCACCATAGTGCTACAAAGAAGCGCTTTACTGCAGCGTAACTCAATCAAATGCATTTTATAATATATACACGATATAAGCCAGCTGAAATGTTTTGAAATCACTTGTACCCTACCTGATCGAAAAAATCCTTTTACTCTACCTGTGTCAGGTTGAGTCTTGTTAAAGTTTTAAATTCCTGCTGCCAAGATGCTCCTCTGTCGGTCACGGTCACGGATTATGGAAACTTAAATCTATGTGGGTGGTTGGATTTATTCACGCACGTTAAAATATTTATTTAAAGCTTCTTTCTTTCTTTTCAGATTCTTATTTACAGCATTGTCTTAATAGGCTGTATATTAACTTATTGGGATAAAACCGGTAGTTCTATGTGAAATCAGACATTTGAGCACCCCCATATAGCCAAAATGTCATGATCATAACACCCCGTGAATATTCGACTGTGAGATTGGGAGTCGAATCAGGCTCCTCCTATCGAAGCATCGAATCTTTGACTATTTGGGGTCACCCCTAAGTATAATGTAATGTAATATAATATATCATATCCCTGGTTTGAGACCTTGGGGTTCAGATTGACGGCAGACTGGACAAACAACACTGAGACTCTTCATCTTTTTAAAAAGGGCCAGAGCAACGAAATCTCAGGTTTTTCTCAGGTATATGTAGCTGCACATGTTCTTTCAGTCTGTTGACGTGACTACCTTGTTCTACACTGTAGTGAGCTGGGGCTCTGGGAGTAATGCTGGAGATGAACAAGCTCATCAAGAAAGCAGACTTTTTCACTGGAGAGGAACGGAAGCATCTGGAGGTTGTAGAGGAGAGGAGAATGATGTCCAAGCTGCTGGACAACATCATGGACAGCACTCTCCACCTCCTCCATGACATGCCTGTAGGAATGAACAGCATGTTCAGAAGTAGGCTGATTCAGCTGTGCAACAGAAAGCACTACAGGAAGCCAATCATAGACATAATTCATCAACCATGTGCAGAGGCACCATTGACCTTTAGAGAATTAGGACCCTGCTCTCACTTTATACTTGGGCACAACATGAAAAACCTTAAAATGCATGCATGCAGTTTAAGGTTCTGTACAGTTAAAGCTGCTTCTGGCTTTCACAAATATTCTGGTTATGACACATGCACAATAGATGCCTTTTGTGATACCTGTGCAAACTCTGTTAAAAAATGTTTATTCTTCTATAAAGGTTACTTTAAGCATTATCTGTAATTATTATACGTCTGCCAGGCGAACAGACACACACAGTCTGATGCTTTAACTAACATTGTCTCCTGCTGTCTCTGTCAGTGTGATGTGAGAGGCTTTTAGAGCTCATGATATAGAGATATAGAGACATATTTCATATTTTAAATGCATGCCTACTGTATCTGGGGATGTAAAACTCCTACTCTGCTTGTTGAGGGCTATATTTCTCTCAGCTCTGACAACGTCGGTGTGTTTCATGGCCTGTTTAAAACAAAAAGCCTTTTTCTCAAATTGACAATGTTCATATTATTGCTCATTTTCCTCATTTTATTAGTCGTGGAGTGGACTGCAGCAGTGTGCTCTGGAGTTCTTTTTAAATGAATGCTGATGAATGAAGTTTTATCACACTAATCATTACTGCTCTCCTGAAGTGTTGGTGTGAATGTTCTCACAAGCAGAAATGTAAACTCGCACCACAAATTTGCTCATAATAGTGAGCTTGTTAAAATTCTCAGCTTTTGGCGTTAATGTTACATGTGCCTTCTAACTTTAATTCAAGTTGTGAACTTCACAGAAGTTAATGTAGTTTAATGAAGACTGTTTTCTGATGAAATACCTTGTGTTTGTGCTTGACTGATTGCAGATACAGAATGCCGATGATGTTCTGATCACACCCTTGGAGAGATTCCGGAAAGAGCAGATCGGAGCAGCCAAGGTAAGTCATCCTATGTCACTTCAGACAATAACCAAAAATACTCTGGTATTTGGTTTAGGTACCAACGAGGCTAAAATATGCTACTGACTTATTTATGCTTGTGTGTGTGTGTGTGTGTGTGTGTGTTTGGAAACGTGTTTGCGTTTAGACAGGACAAATCTTGTTTGGAATATATTCTGCTAAAATCTGCTACTCGGTTATTTATGATTTAAATTATTCCTTATAAGGTTTTTGCTGTTAGCATGTTTTGATGGATATAATAAATACCTGAAGATAGTAATATTTTATGAATGTTTAGCCATTACAAGAGTGCCTTAATACCTAAAAAGTAGCTAAAAGTGCATGTTTGCCCTGCCATTTATTATTTAAAGTATCTTAGAATACCAAGTAAATACTGTAGTATATGAATACGGCAACAATTCATTATGTAGATGTACATCAAAACACTGTTACTACTGTGTATTTATGATTTAAATGATTCCTTATAAAGTTTTCACTGTTAGCTGAAGATATTAATTATTTATGAATGTTCAGCTATTACAACTCTGCCTTCATACAACTAAATTGTATTTATAAATTGTCAGTAGTTATTGTTCAAGATATATTGTGTGGTAAAGCATGAATAAACCATCTTCTTAAAAACATTTTTATTGTATATTTTAATGCAGGTATTGTGTGGTACTACAAAGTACTGTGGTGGTACCATAGTAAAATAAGGAAATCATGTAAGAAATACTATGATGTGCAACTAGACACAAAGATACAACACAGCATGGCAAACGTGGTAAATGAATTGGCGCTCTTTAGTTAGTGGTATGAAGGAACGCTCGTAACGGCTAAACATTCATAAAATATTATTATCTTCAGGCATTTAATAATAATAAATTCAAACCACGCTAACAGCAAACACCTTATAAGGAATATTTAAATCATAAACAACGCCGTGGCAGATTTTGGTGGAATATAGTCCAAACAAAACTTGTCCACAGTCTAAACACAAACACACACTCACACACACTTGGCTGCATCGCTGTAAGGTAGAAACTCATTATTCATTAAAATAAGCAACATCAAAATGTCCAGCAGTTTGAGCCCCTTGGGGTCTGAAAGATCACACGCACATATTCAATCACACATGTGTACAACTACACTCAGTCCGAAATAAATATATACCTATACACTCAAACACACATGCTGAGTGTTTTCCTTTGGGCGAGTGTTAGGTTCACCCATCTGTACATAACCCAGGCCCTCTGATTTATATTCCTACCTCAAAGCCACTTTTGATTTATTTTGCA
>JAFVLL020039614.1:0-22424 GCA_021397915.2 Tor tambroides | reverse complement strand
TATGTGCGAGTGTTTATAGGTGTATATGCATGGATCGAGTTTATATGTATATGCGAGTATGTATAGGTGTGTGTGTGCATGGATCGAGTTTATATGTATGTGCGAGTGTTTATAGGTGTATGCGTGCGTCAAGTTTATATGTATATGCAAGTTATTCACAAGTGTATATGCATTCATTACTAACTTAAGATGTATTGGTATGGATTTCATATTAGTGTGCACATGTATTTCATATATATATATATTGAACAATCAATAGTATATATGTACATGTGAGTAATTTATAGGTGTATATGCACGTGTTTTATGTATGTATTGATAAGCGAAGTTTGATTTAAATCCTACGTGGCGCCTCATATTTTATAACCAACAATAAGTTCTTTCATGTTCTGTTTATGGCTCAAAGTTAAAAAAGTTAAAGGAATAGTTATTCAGTCACCCACATATAAAATTATAACATGAGCTGAATGAGTAAAGAAAAAGCGAACATATGGGTTCATATGCATTTTTTGGTAAACTGCCTCTGTTAAATATGCTACTCTGGGTTTCAATCCATGAATGTTATGAACTGGATTGTTTGACCAGATCCTAGATATTGGAGAGGAAATTAGTGCATGCTTTTGTGTCTGAGTATTTCAGATATTAACCGCTGCTGGTCTTATTGACCAAATCTGTTTGATAGCTTCAGGTTTTGTTGCACATTTTAAGTAAGAAGAATGAAAAAAATCATAAGAAATGCAAAAATCCACAACATTCGTTCTCTCATTGAAAAAAAAAATCCATTTTACTGTATAGCGGTATATGTGGTCACATATACCGCTAAATAGAAGTTTGAAATATTCTGCAGTGTTAAAATTCTTCAGTTACACATTTAGAGCAGGAGTCAAGAACATCCAACTACATTGAAAGACCTGCAAACTTTCTTGGCAGAATTTCTTTCCCTGCTTTTTACTGTTAATGCTTACAGCAAGTGAAAAAAAAGTGCAACAAAAAATAAACTTACATTACACTTTTATAAAAAATATTCGGTCACACTTTTTATTTTATTCCAATTCTCGCTATTAACAAACTGTTAACTGCGACTTTTGCCTCAGTAGTTTACTGCTTATTAATAGTTTTAAAGGTAGTTGTTAAGTTAAGGTATTGGGTAGGATTAGGGATGTAGAATATGTGCATGCAGAGAATATTGTCAAGCAGAGTGTGTTCTTTATAAGCACCAATAAACAGCCAATATGTTAATAATAGGCATGCTAATAAGCACCTAGTTAATAGTGAGAACTGGTCCCTATACTAAAGTGTTCCCAAATATTCTTTTTAAATAATATAAAACATCATAATAAATAAATACACTATCGTTCAAAAGTCTGGGCTCAGTTTTTTTTTTTTTTTTAAAGAAATAATATATATATTTTTAATCTTTCCATTCATTAAAAAATCATGAAAGAAATGGCACGGTTTCTTCAAAAATGCAGCCTTTGTCAGCATTCTTTCAAAAACACCAACCAAACATGTAAAATTCAATAATACATTCATTGAAAACTAGTCTTAATGTGTCATGGGCAGCTTTTAAACAATGTTTATCTAGAAATCAATACATTTAAATGCTCATTTAAATGAAAATGTGTGCGTACGCGTGTTAGAGTTTGGAAGTAAATAACGTGCAGCAAACTAACAGTTCAGATACTGACTCTCCACGTTCTCTTACCTCATTAAAAGTCAAATTCCTCAATAACCTTTGGCCAAAAAGGATGTTTCATTGCATTACATCAGCCACACCTTTTGATTTCCAGCCAAATGGGTTATTGATACTTCTGCAGGGGAGTGAGATGGATGCTTGAGAGGTGCAGAGAGCACAGGGTGACTCCAGATCAGAGTTTGAACGTCATACACAAGCAATCTTACAGATAGTACACCTTTAGGGAACTACCAACAGAGAGCAGGGAGGAAATGTCTTCTGATAAAAGGGTTTTTTCAGGACAGCACTGATACACTTTAACTCACACACAGTCTGCACACCTGTCTGCTGGTGGTCATTTCTTTTCTCATCCCTCTCTCAAGTTCGACCCCCGACAGGTGGTAGGCGCTCACCTAACGATTAACCGATCCCAGGATGTCTTTCCAACCTCAGAGCTCGCCGTCCTGCTGTTGAGTTATTCACAAAACACCAGCACAAGCTGAAGTCAAACACTCCCCCAAAAGGACAGACAAATCACACAAGATCTCTCTAAATAGCTAAGATGTTTCTCCTAGACAGCAACAAGATTTTTCAGTGGGGGTTTTCAAATGAGGCTTGCATGAAAGTGTTTAAATTTCTATTTTTAGGGTTGTCAAAGTTAATTTGCACCTAATTATTCTGCTTCCTTGGGTGATAAATCATTTTATCAGATCAGAAATATTAAAATGAACATTTTATTCTATTGGCACTCGCTTTTAACAGTAAGCAAAATAATCTGTATATAGTTTTATGGGGAAAAAAATAGTAAAAGTAACAAAATATAAACATACAACATGTTTTTCCAGATGTTTTAAAGTAATTATTTTAATAAAAATTACAATATAATAGTCACTTACTTAATATATATACTTATATGCTGTTCATTTACTAAGCAGGACACACAATATTCAACAAAAATATTAAGTAGCACAACTGTAATATAAAAATCATTTCCAGGGCACCAAATCAGGATCATGTGACACTAAAGGCTTGAGTAATGGCTGTTGAAAATTCAGCTTTACATCATAGGAATAAATTACATTTTAAAATATATCCAAATAGAAAAGTAATTTTAAATTCTACAGTGTTACTGTTTGACTATATTTTGATCACACACTTAATGTTTGAAAGGTAGTGTATGTATCTACCTTCAAATTTTAGAAAGGATTCCTTCAAATTTATTTGAAAACCATTGTTTAGAGTTTTAGATCACAACATAGCCTCACATTGTGCTCAGCTCCAGCAATATGCTAAATCATTGAAACGGGATTTTAAAATAAACACATTAAACAAATTGGAGATGTGCTCTTTTGACCCGATTAATCACATGGCAACACTCTTACATTTTATTCAGAATATGTAAAAATCCAGTTCTGTATAAGTACAGAAAGTAGACTTAATATGCTTAGTGTATTTCGAATATCATCTATTTTAATGTCTATTTTTATGTCTCATAAGAGAAACATCAGTAAGAAAAGTAATGCTGAAATGAACCACTTGAGATCATCCTTACAGATGAAGGACCAACCTTTAAGCAATGACATTTTCCTCTGGGTCCTGTCAGCTTTATTAAGACGGGAGTAACGTAATATTAGCTTTCAATTGACAGTGACATGTTTACTGATCTGAGCGCTGCATATGCTACAATCACCAAATGAAAATGAATAAAGTATTTTTATCTCAGCGCTGCACGGCATCAGGATATTACCTCAACGGCTGCCACCTCTCATATTTCATTACATGTGAGAAAACGCCACAGCTTCAGATAAATTATGACACATATAATGAGGCAAGAGAGACGAGGAAGATCTAAAATTAGCAGGAATCTGTTATCACTGAAGGGATAAAAAAATGAACATAGAATTAATTTCTTATAGCTCCTATTTTCACAAGCTGTTAGAGGTGCAAACATCATCGATGCCAATAAAGAACCTTACTAAGACCTCTTTCACCTGTGAGGCAATTGGACTAGAATTTAATGATTTTAAATGATGCAAGAACACTCACATAATAATACAGGTTAAAAAATGACCTGGGGGTTAGTAACTGATGCCAGGATTTCATTTTGTGAGGGGTGAACTATCCCTTTAAGCATGTTATTGCATTGTGTACATTGAGACGTATACCTGTAGACTGACATCCAAATTTGACATGTACCTCTAAGATTACTAGATGTTAAACAAGGCACATATTCAGATATTCATTGGTTGCTTTTATCCAGAAAAAGCCCTCAGAGGTGGACATGGGGGACAGGAGCATGGAGTGTCTGGGAGTCTGCATGCATGTGTGGAGGCAGATCTGATATAATTGCACATGGCAGATCCAGGGCATTTTCCTGCTATCATAAAAGAGCTCTGAGTGATATTGATCCTGCTGGGTTTTTTTTTTATTATTATTCTGCTCTCTCTCTCTCTCTTTCTCTCTCTCTCTCTCTCTCTCTGAGTAACTGAGGCACACAAAGCACTAGGCACCATGGGAACTGAATAACGGAAACACATCTGACTGTCCTTTCTGGTATTTGGACTGGTATTATCACTATTTCGGTCATAATGAGAAGCCATGACTCATGGAATATTTGTCCATTCTCTAAGAAAAGATCACTCAGGTATTTTGTTGCACCCTCTTTGGCTAAAAGCTCTCAGAGAATTAATTATTATTTTGGGGTTAAAAACCCAAAATGATGTGCTCTTAAGATGACTTGTGAGCTCACCCGGTGATGTCTGGCAACCTCTGACCCACACTGACTTGTGCACCAAACTATGATGTAAATCGTATGCTAAAAAATAAACTGCTCACAAACAATGATTTGGACTTAAAAGGATAGTTCACCCAAAAATGATAATTCAGTGGCCCTTTAAGGCTGCTGAACATGGTACCTGGTATCTGCGATTCCCTAGTTTATTTTCATTAAGAGAATGGTAGCAGGTGAAAGTAGCAGTAATGCACTTACATTTAATGCAATTTCTTATGCAAAATGTGACCCTGGACCACAAAACCAGTCTTAAGTGTCAATTTTTCAAAAGCTGAATAAATAAGCTTTCCATTGATGTATGGTTTGTTAGGATCGGACAATATTTGGCCGAGATACGACTATTTGAAAATCTGGAATCTGAGGGTGCAAAAAAATCAAAATATTGAGAAAATCGCCTTTAAAGCTGTCCAAATGAAGTTCTTAGTAATGCATATTACTAATCAAAAATGAAGTTTTGATATATTTACCGTAAGAAATTTACAAAATATCTTCATGGAACATGATCTTTACTTAATATCCTAATGATTTTTGGCATAAAAGAAAAATCGATGATTTTGACCCATACAATTTATTTTTGGCTATTGCTACAAATATACCCAGCAACTTAAGACTGGTTTTGTGGTCCAGGGTCACAAATGATTTATATCAACAGCACACATTTTAGTCGTTTGTTTGCCGAGAATCAAATCCGTTTTGGCACTGCTAATTGAACTTAACCACTAGTCTGCATTACTACACATGCATGAAAGTTTTAAAACATACGTACCATCAGATTTGATCCTAAATCCCATTCCATTTTATTCTATGCCAAAAACGGCATGAAGAGGGGTTGCACAACTACTAATTTCTGCTATTACTAGAGTATTTAAGGTTTTTGTTACAAAAAACACATTGTGGTACTTGTGTGATCGCACGTCAGAGACTGACACGGAAGAGAAGAAATTGCTGAAGTCATTGTTTTTATTTTCTTTTGCGCACAAAAAGTATTCACGTAGGTTCATGAAATTAAGTTTGAACCATTGATGTCACTAAACTATTTTAAAGGGGTCATGAACTGAGAAATCAAAATTCCCTTGATCTTTTGACATATAAGAGGTCATTCTGTAGGTTTCAGAACTCCAAACTTTCTCGTTAGTCTAAAAAAAAAAGCTTACGTTGAAGCCAATCTGCCAAAACGACAGCCTGTGGAATGTGCAACTTTATGACGTAATAGTGTTGCTAAACGCCGCAAGAACAAGATCAACGCCTGCTTCTACAGCGCTGCCTGTTTAGCCCCACCCACCGATATGTGCATAGGTAAATGAGGAGAGCGGCAAACCCATGTCTATGCAGACACCAAATGATAAACAGACCGCATCAGTAAGAACTCGGACCTTTGTTCACTTCATTTTACCACAGATTCGTTTACAAACAAGGCACAATTCGATGCAGGATTTTCAGAAAGATTGAAACTAAAAGACGATGCTGTGCCGGCTATATTGGATCCGACAGTAATATCGCAACACACAAGTGTGAGTAACTGTTTATTACGTGATCATTATTGCGTCATCTGTTATTACAGATCATTTGATATGTACTGACCTTTTATGCATTTTTAACTTCAGTATCCATCTGTGAAGGATGTAGGCTAACAAACAGAGTCATCTTAAGGCTGTCAAACATACACAAGTGTTAGCCAATCATAGCAGTGGGCATTTACTTCCAAGTCTACGATCTGCAACGCCTATGCAACAGATCATTAAGATGAGGGGGGTCAAAACAGGACAGAAAATAGAAAAAATTATGAAAATAAAATTTGTTTTTTGATGTAAAAATCAGCGAATAGTACAAAATAAAAACAGAGGCAGTTCATGCCCTTTTAACGACATCCTTACTATCTGTCTATGCAGGGTTGAAAGCTCTTAAATCATTATCTTTAAATCATCAAAGTTCTGTTATAATCAATGAACAAAATAAGCACTGATGGTTTGCCAAATCTGTTTCACCAATATGCTATTAGTACAGCGTCAAATAAGAGTGCTCTTGCTTTCGTTTTAGCACCCTAGTAGAACCTGGGCCTATTACATGCCCTATAGTTAATGCACACTAATAGCTTCCAATAGCAGAAACTAGTGCTAGTAAACGTCGACTAACTGACTACTCAACTAAAACTCATACTTCATTTTCACATTTATGATCATTCTACATGCATTTTTATAAATGATGTCCTTCAGCTGAATATGCTTTGTGTTTTCCGGCTCCACATAGTTCAGTAAAAAAAAACCTCTGCTTTGAAAACTACTTGGATAAGATATTATCCTACTACCCACTCCTCTAACATTACTGATTCAAGACCTGCAAGTTTAAGTGGCCACATGTGATTTTTCCAACCCAGAACACTCTTGTCTTTGGTGAATTGTTTCAAAATATCTTTGTGTCGGTGGAAAAGGGGTATCTGTCTCTTCTGAGGTTGGCGTAAGTCTTCTGTCACTGCTGCTTAAGTCTGTCTGCTAATTACTGTTACGCAATCAGCTCATTGCTGCTAGGACACAAGAGCGTTATTAAAACTATAAATATCTCACCAGAATTGTTCTTGAGGTTTAATATTCTTAGCACACAGGCTGCTGAGAATCTGCTGAGAGTTTGGTTTACATCAAAAACATTGATCGATTGAGTCAGGACAGATCCTTGAAGACCTGTCATGAATGTTTGAGACTTTACTACCCATCCAACCCTCAGTATTTGTCCAATCGAACTGATGGCATCTGGGCGCAGTTCAGCATGAAGAGTTGTTCATCTCTGGGGACAGACAAAGGAGAGCTGTAGTAGGGGAAACCAAATGAGTTATTCTCTGCCTCTCTTGGTCTCACTCCCTCTCTCTCTAACTCTTCCCTCACTTCCTCCAGGGCTACTGTCAATTACTCAGACATTTAATCACCCCTCTGCTCGGTGGACATGTCCTTACATTACACCCAGTGCTGGCTGGCAATGTCAGCTATAAATAACCCACCACAGGGTGCTAAGGGCCATAACAGCACAGCTCACTGCCTCTGCGCTTTTAGAGGCCGGGTTACACTGGAAATTTAGAACACAAGAGTAACACACTATTGTTGACATCACTTCTAATTCCCATCAGCCAATCTAAACCACAGTAAAGCTGCTTTTGAGATTTTTTGTATATTGGGCAATTCATTAAGTTATGAAAAGGACTGATTTGTTGAATCAGTGACTGAATGATCTGGTTGCAACAGACTAGGTGTGTATGGATTTTTGAGCATGTTTTCACTGTGAATGGATCATTCATGCAGTGTTTAACTTGATTTGTGAATGAATCAGACTTATATAACAATGAATCCATTAATCTAATTAGCTAACTGAGTTCAGCACAAATTTTGATGGATGCATTCCTGATGTTCTGTGTAATTTGCATATTTCTTTTCATGAATCAGGCTTGAACCAGTTGATTCGGAGTTCAGCACAGATTTTGTTAGTGCACTTTTCCTGATTAGTTCAGTGAACTGGCCACAAAACCAGTTAATCCAGTTTATGCTGTAAATCAGACTTCATTCATTCATGAATGCAAATGATTAATCAATAACCTCACTGATCTGGTTGCAGTGGTTCTGGTGTTGACATCACACTGCAGGAGAAGAATATCAGTGAATAACGATTTAAATTTGAGTTTTCAGATTTTCATTTTTGGGTGAACTATCCCTTTAAAGCAGGAAGGGAGCACGTCTCTCGGTTGGCAGGCTGTAACGTGAATGGCTTTGGTCCAGAGCTCCTTCGACCCCGTCCTTCTCATTTACAGGAGAGCCGGTGAGGTGGATAGAGCATATTAATAAAGCAAAACAACTGCAAAGAGAGCACAGGCAAACAGAACTTATTGTCCCTGAATTAAATATGAAAACATTAATAATAGCAGATAGAGATACTAAACAGTGGCATGCAGTATCACAAGTCTTACTCATTACAATAGAAAAAAAATGCCTATGTCTTCTTTAGATATTCATTAAAGCCAAAGTATATTTCAGTGATAAAATTAGCATGAAGTAAAAAAAAAAAATCACATGCAGTGTATCAAAGTGTCTACTGCAAACATACCTGTTTAAAATCTTGCACACTAAATATGATCTATAGCAGCATGACATCCGCCATGTTGCCTAAATTAGAATGAATAAATTCTGTTCTACTCTCTATATATTTCACAGTAAGCAACACACAAGGACACCAGAGACCGCAGAGATTCCGTTGATGTCGGTGCAAACACCAGCTGCTCACCAGAAAAGCATCTCAACACAGACAAAGAACTTTATAATGCAAAAGTGTGTATAGTGGAGATGCAATCTAGGTCTAGGGCATAGCACTTTTTATATCTCAAAATGTCAGTAAGTGCAATGGATTCTGGGAACTCGGCCAGATGACTTTCTGCGGCTAACCTGGTAGATCTTTTATATAACAGCCAAAATAACAAGCAGCTCTCACAATGCAGCTCCTGTATTTGGATGTGTTTATGCAGAGCGGGGACAATTTCTTCCTCTCGCATAAGAAAGGCCGTGATCAATCTACTACAAAACATCAAATTGGTGGGTGGAACATGCACATTGTGGTGCTCGTAACAACAATGATGTCTGCTTTCAATGTGTGTGTGTGTGTGTGTGTGTGTGTTTGTGGCTGAACATTTCTGAGGTTTTGGACACGGCTAAAGGAAGAGGTTGACCGCATTTTGTACTGCAAGGTTTCCCCGCCTATCCATTTGACTCCTGTAAAGGAAACATGCATGCTGCCCAGACCACTGCATGATATATAAGCCATTAGCCAGTGAAATCCTAAGGAAACATCAGCCCAATGATTTACAGCTACATTGAATAAACACTAGCTTCATCTTAGAGATATGCATTGTGTGTTTACACAGCTGACAGAGTCAAATGAGTTTCATTCATATTTAAACAGTTTTGTTTCATGTGCAACTTATAAATGATCTCAAGCCAAGTGCATATGTAATCAAACGCTGTTTTATTTTGATCAAATGTTATTGCATTTCAAACTTGCAGCTCATATTTCATTGGGAAAGTGCAAAAACTAATCAAAATGGATGAATTGTTCAACCGCAAGGACGTGAAAATGGTACTCAGTGTGTTCATATGCCAGTTGCTTTCAGGTTTTAATCACTAGCACAGCTCTCATTGGCTGTCGGTGGCATTACACACCCCGTGTGTTGTGCTTTCATGACAAGTGTTTCTCCATTCATTAATGCTAATGAGGACCGACATGGAGATTAACACGACAGCCCCAGGGCTTTGGCTGAGAACCAAAGTCTTAACCCCAGAACCAACACCCTTAATCCAGGGGTCCAGAGAGATTCCCCAGCATGTACTGAATCATGAAATCTGTGTTTAATCAAAGAGTCTGTGCACGGCAGCCATTTTAAGATCACCCCAAAGGCAGCTATTTCCAGTTATGAAAATACAGCTCCTGTCTGCTGGAATGAGGAAAGTCGGAAATACTCAAAACAGTTTGCTAAGCTTACACTGCAAAAAATATTTTTGACTCGTTTTCCAGTACAAAGTTTATTTTTCCTATACCATTGGTAGACACTGTATTTTTTCATTGTTTTAAGCATCAGCTTGCTTACTATTCTGATATTTTTTCATAAAACAAGTTTTAATATCTTACAGAATAGTTCACTCAAAAATGAAAATTCTGTCTTTAATTACTCACCCTCATGTCATTCCAAATGCATAAGATCTTCATTCATCTTCGGAACACAAATTAAGATGTTACATGGACTATTTTAATGATGCCCTATACCTTTCTGGGCCTTGAATGTGTCAGTTGCATTGCTGTCTGTGCAGGGTCAGAAAGTTCTCAGATTTCATCAAAAATATCTTAATTTGTGTTCTGAAGATGAACGAAGGTATTACAGGTTTGAAACGCCATTCCATTTTTGAAACGACATCCATTTTTGGGCGAACTATCCCTTTTAGTCTCAAGTACTGTAAATGTATCTTGATTCAAGAATGTTTAGATGTTTATTTTCTAAGATTAGAAAATGCCTTTGTCATTATGGTCAGTGGTTCTTTTAATTGAATCGTGAGATTTTCTTCCAACAGCTTCCATGTTGAGCTGCTTTTCAACAACCTTCCTCTTTTTTCAAAGTTTGGCCTGTCTGCAGAATCCACAGAATGTAAGTCAGCCTTTATTCAGCCACTAAATGTTTTACAGGAGGACGTAATGTCATTTCAGAACGTGTCTGTGATTTTACTGCTTTTCGAATTGGAAATTTGATGGGGGGGTTTTCCACCACCAAGAAGAAAATTCTTTTGCTTGAGTCTCCCTGCTTGATTATTAAATCTTGATTATTAATTGACTAATTTGATTATTAATACATATACATTATATGGTAGAAATGTTTGAGCTCATATTGAGGCATTTGACTTGGTGCACACTTTGTAAAGTTATTGAGATCACTTCTGAAATTTAGAGGAGACAAATGTGAGAGCTCTCGAGTCTTTAGTGTAGGAGAAAAATCTGAGCACAGTGTGTAATGTTGTTGAGATCTCTTCTAAACTTTTGAGGAGACAAATGTGAGAGATCCAGAGTCTCTAGCTAAGGAGAAATATCTGAGCACAGTGTGTAAAGTTGTTGAGATCTCTTCTAAAGCTTTAAAGGAGACCATTGTGAGAGTGTTAGAGTTTTTGTCAGGAGACAAGTTTGAGAAGCAGGAGACTCAAGCAAATGTTTCCATTCAATCTTAAGGTAACCTCATTTCTGTCTAGGAGAAATATTTGAAATGTTAAAGAGATCTCTTTTTTATTTTATTTTATCTTCCCTCTGGTTAGCTTCAATGTCAATTATCCACAACATTTCAATCAAAGACTATACATGCATTGTCATATTTGAAGTTGTTTTATGTAGACAGTGTTTTATTGCACAATGATTTAACAGAGGAAACCATAACCTATATTTACATACATGCAAAAATGGGCTGTACAAGACAAAATGTTAATGCTAAACAAAGCAAAAAAAAACCAAACAAAACAAAAAAAAACACTGGTACACTAGTGTTACATTTGCTAACAAAAAAAAAAATTGTATTGCTCTTATACTAAATATCTATAAGTCCTTTCTAGTGTGTTTGAAAAATGTGGTGTATATACTATGTTGGACACTGAAGATAAATTAAATTTTTTTTACTAGTAACCCTTGATATTCTGAAATGTTTAACGCTATTTAAATGATAGTTTTAGTATTTACAATATTAGTAAAAGTTTAACGTTTCTCCTAAAATAAAACTGAAGACATCTGATTACACAGCTGATATCTCAATGCAACATATAAGAGAATCACCCCTAAGTATCCTGAGCGTAGCATAACCTCTGTCAGAGCCATAGCCTTGTGGGCATCACATCGACGTGAAGGCACAACTGCACCTCAAACAGCATGGGTTCGAATCCCAGCTAAAGGTACTTTCCTGCTCCTATTCAACTCTCACCTGTCCAGTTGTTTCTACTCCTACTGTCCTGACCATTAATGGTGAAAAACCCCATTGCAACCTATGGGTAGGAATAAATGTGAAGTGATTTTCTACCATTTCTAATCACTGAGTGAATTACTTAGAGGAGCAAAGCAAATGTTATTTTACAGTTGGATCCTAAAAAACATATTCATTTGAACAATACTTTAGATATAAACTCAAAATGATTAACAATTATATTCTGTGGTTCATAAAACAGTTGGTAACAATGAAAAACTTGGTTAATTTGGAACAAAGTCTTCTTATCACGACTGAAAGCTATGGATATTTACCCCTTTAGCTCTGTTAAGAATACAAGCACTTGCCAATACTGGGATCGCTCATCCTGTCTGAACATCTCAAGCCTCCAGGTCAAGGTCACTTTTGTCTGATCCTTTAAATTGCAATCTTCAATTACAGTACTTTTTATCCATGGCTTAATGGTTGGGCATACCACAACATGTTTGCATCTTTCCAACTTGGCACTCACAACTGTACTGTTTTGATTCAAGGTCTCATCTTATTCAGTGAAAGGCAGCATGTACTAAACAGTATGTTCTTGAAATATTCCTATTTATGAGAGCAACTAGACTCAAGTCTCACAAGTTCTCAGCTCAAAGAATGAGTTTCACACACACACACAAACAAACACACGGCAGTGAGTGGAAATGATTGGTTTGGCAGTATGTCATTATGGATGCTTGGCCGACCATATGTTCAGCATGGTTTTGCATGTTAACTCATTGATTATTTCCCTACACTAACACACTCACAGCAAGAAGCTCAGTCTGTGTGAGTAAACCTTCTGCTGCAGGAGATTCTTTAAAACTGAATAGGTTATTGCTTCGATGGCTTAACCAGGGAGGAGGGAAGAATGGTGTTAAAGTCAGGAAATACCATTTGCAACCCATTTTACTTTGGTAATCTGATTAATTTAAGAGTGAAATGGGAAAATTCACCAAGAAAACATAATATGGAACTTGATTTTATACACTAATGAATTCTTCACAATAAGACCAGAAATCTGCATTAAGCAAGAAAATATAATATAATATAATATAATATAATATATAATGAAGGTCCAACAGCACAAGATCATATACATCATATACAAATACATCATTTGCTCACCAATGGATCCTCTGCAGTGAATGGGTGCCATTAGAATGAGAGTTCAAACAGTTGATACAATAATCCACAAGTAAACCAAACAATTCCAGTCCATCCATTAATGTCTTATGAAGTGAAAAGCTGAGTGTTTTCAATAAACACATCCATTATTAAGCTTTCAGCTAAAATAAAGTCTCTATTAATAATTTTGATTTCCCCAGTGAAAAAGTTGGCTCATCTCAATCAAGAGAGAAATATGCACAGATCAAGCACCCTCTACAACCCAAACTGTTGTAAACAAAACAGTGGGTGAATTTTAATATGAGAAGATTACTTGTGGATTATTGTGATTTTTTTTATCAGACTCTCATTCTGACGGCACCCATTCACTGCAGAGGTGAGCAAGTGATGTAATACTGAACTTCTCCAAATCTGTTCCAATGAAGAAACAAACTCATCTTGGATGAACTGAGGGTGAGTAAATTGTTTGCAAATTTTCATTTTTGGGTGAACTATTCCTTTAACTGTGCTTTTCAAACTAATCTTAGCTCTCATAACTCACTGAATGAGAGGGGTGTGAGAAATGGTTTAGCAATCAATCTTGTGGTGATTCTGGATAGTGTACCTTTGTGGTAGCAGGGCAGAACCATAGAGGCTATTTAACCAACACCAGAGGTGCCCAATGTGACACAGCTGGACAGTGAGCCGTAGCCCCCTGGAGCAGATACAGCTCTCATCGCTGCTGTTTGTCTCCTGCATGTTGATTTATACTGCTCTCTTTTCCCCCCCTCTCTCTCTCTTTAATTTGTTTAGCCCTGCCACTAGTGTGCGTCATAAAATGGAGCTGCCTCTGAGAACATTATCAGTAATTATAGACTAAATGAGACAGCCAGGAAAAGTGTGCTCTCACTGGAACGCTGTGTTCTAGGGCCGCTAATAGAGGAGAACAGGCAACAACAGCGGTCTGTTAGAGCCGCTCCTGTGACAGATTCGGTTAGCTCAGAGATGAGAGCATGTGTTTATGTGTGTTTGAATATTTTAAACACCATGAGTTACACATGGGATTTGTGATTGTGTGTGTGAAATACAGTAGCTCAGACTGAATGGTTTGTTGAGCTTAGGGATTTCTGAGGGTTTTCTGTTGCAGTTTGAATGGGCGCGTGCTTCCTACACCACATCCAAGCCAGACACGACTTGATAAAGCAGAAAGTGATAAAAGCTTTGTCTTCCATGTAAATCACCTTACACTAATCAACCACGACAGGACATTTTGTCCTGTTTGGTTTCACACTAGGTAAGTACGCACACACACACACACACACACACACACACACACACGCACACGCACACACACATACATACATACATACAAAACATAAGTAGTTTTAATTGTGTGTGTATATCCCCTTAAATGTAGCCTGAGGGACAGCGAGCATCATACACCAACAGTCACTACAACTTCAGCATAGTTATCAACATATGCATGCAAAAAGTAGAATGTGATACTTTACAACTGTGCTTGATTTTACAGATAATGTTATCTGGGTCTGCTGTGCCAAATTGCTCAACTTTGGACTCATAACTCATCCTGCAAAACTTCAGTTGTTACATAACCTCTAGAAAACTCTGTTAGAGCCTGAATCTGTTCACCGCTCAAGAAATCATTGATGTCTAGACAGTCTGTCCCATTTCAGAGCTTTGCAGTTCTTGGCAGTGTTGTAGCGATCCTCTTGGTCAATTCGCTGACAATTGCAGACTTTGGTAGAATGGCCTGGGTCTTAGTAGTTTTTTTCTTTTAATTCTGTTAGAATGGATTTCACATTTTTCCCACAATTGTATAATCTTCAGAACTGACATACTTTACTGTTTTAGCCAGTCATGTCTACTGTGAAATCCAGAAAATGCCCCCCCCCCCCAACTGTTTGGATTCCAACATTCTTTAAAATATCTTCTTTTGTGTTTAGCAGAAGAAAAAAAATATATACAGGTTTAGAACAATATGTGGGTGAGTAAATGACACAGATTTCATTTTTGGGTGAACTAATTTCCATGCCTGAGGCATCTCAGCTAACGTCTAAGTTTGGCTAATGTTCTGGCAAGGTTCTCACAAATTTATTAACAACTGTTTTCCCACTATTGTTATTAGAACATTCATTCAAAGTTATCTGGACTTTAATAATGTTCTAAAAACATTAGAATAAAACCATTATTCATATACATTTAAGGAACACCCCCCCTCCCCCCTGAAATGTTTTAGTTGGATGTTCATCTAACATTTTTTTAAAATATAACTACTTGTATAAGAATGTTCAGAGAACATTCAAAAGTAACATTTCCATAATGTTTGCAAAATACTAAAACGGAATATTTCCTTAACGTTTGCATGACTAAGAAAAAAACAAGTAAAAAAAGGACATTTTAAAGGCTCAGAGATCATCCAGAAATAGATTTCAGTCCTGTTTCAGCCTAATAAATCTTGTATTCTTTTATTCTCATCCTTAACTTTATGTTCACATTTTTGTTTGCCATATCCACTATGTAGTGGTCACCTTTATGCTTTGCCATAACTGTAATCCTCCCTGGTCAGGCCAATAAAGCTTAGCTGATTTTGTGTCTGATAAACAAAGAAAGAGAGAGAGGGAGAGAGCAAACTGAACGATACATAAATGATAGTGAGAGAGGTTACTTAGCAACCACGAGTTAAAACAAACCATAACACCACTGTGCGATGGTGTGATTGAATTCAGAGATAATCCGCCACAACACATCTTCACCCAACAGAACACGTGGTACATGAACAGAAATACAATGTGATATTAAGGGTAACTACTCCAAGGTCTTTCAGTCAGATGCTTGCAGCACCACGGAATGGAGTAAAAGCTGCATCTCATTTCGGCTTCCTCGTGGGTGAGAAATTAATAATTCATTTGATGTTTGCACACCTGCAATCTGAAGCCAACAAAGAGTGTTGAAAGAGTTGCGGTGTGAAATTCACAAACGAATAAAACTAATCTTACTGAAACAAATCAAAACAAAATTAGAAAACAAAATCTTTATCTATAAACAAATCTTTATCCATTGTACAGAGTGTGCTTACAATTATTAGTTACAACCATACATTCATTTAAATGTAACACTCAATGTAGGATTGCATCAAACAATCTAGGGGGAAAAACAACAACAAATAGCAAAAGAGTGAATGTTGGGGAGATTGAAGAGTGAAAAGAACCATTTTAATCAGAGCTGTATATGACAAAATAGTCTTATTCGTGAATTTCACAGAAGCTTCTTTAAGATTCCTTTCCATTTTGGTGTGATTATAAAAAAACATAACATGCTGTACATGAATAAAGGAATGAATAGACAGATAGATGGATCTCTCAAGACAGTTTAAAAGTTGAACTAATTTTTCAATGGTGTATCTTGGGGTGGAACAATAGAAACTATTAAGATGTGACACCGAAGACGCCCAATAGTATGTGTACAAACTTTCTGTGTGCAAACTTGATGGTAAAATGCATTTCTGAGGATGGTAGGTAATTTATAGGCTTATATTCAATAATATGGAAACAAAACAAACAACATATTGACTTGCAAATCCATTTTATGTCCATGCAGTAATTTCAATAGCAGTAATGTCTTGTAGCAATGTAACAATATCGTCTTTGACTGCTCTTCACTGGGGGGGCTTTCAGCAAATCATAGTATATGCAGTTAATTAAATTTGTCTAACATTTTTTGATTGACAGTCCTAAAATAAATGCAAGTACATTAGTAGCTGCTGGTTGTTGCCGTGTGTGTGTGTGTGTGTGTGTGTGTGGTACATCAGGAGAAGTAGGTCACGCCACAGCCGGAAAATTATGCAATGCGGTAAGAATGTGCCTTTAGCTGAAAGGGAGCTGTGAAATAAATAGTAGCCCTCACATTAATAACAGAGCGAAGGGTAACAACTGATCCGGCAAGGTAATAGATGACAAAGACAAGCTAGGCTGCTCTATTCATATATCACGCAATCGACCAAATCTGCCTGTGCCATTAAAATATCAGGAGTACAAATGTGAGAATTTGTGTCAATGGACATGCAGATTTGGGAAGACCAAGGTGAGCTGTTGACATTAAATACGGGACTGTGTTTTTTGTAGGTGACTGTGCTTCTTCAGCCAAGATTGTGAAAGCACAATGGCAGCTGAAGTGGGTCTCTGACACCATTCCCATGGCAACGGATCACATGGCTTCTGGGAAAAATCAACGGGGACTGTGTGTTGTTTCATTATGATATGAGCAGGCCGTTTTTCTCTCTCTCTCCTTCTTGTCTCATACATGCTCAGTGTGTACGTACGAGAGACCCCTATCCCTGCCCACCCACAGTAATTGAGAATGTCATGGGCTTTTGCCGGAATAGGAGAATAAAGATGGAGTATTGCTGATTAAAGTTATTTATGTGACATGAAAGCTGCATGTAATCATGCATAAGTGGATTGGTTAGAACAGTGCTGACCGTTTCAAAGTAAAAACAACAGATTAGAGTTTAATTGAGAGCAGGAAATAAACAGCTGTGTTGACGGCACACCAATTTACATCTAGTTACCCAGTCACTTTCTAACCTTGCGTTTGTGATAACAAACAGACAACAGGTTATTCTGGGGCAATTACGTAATATGTATTATTTAGACATTGTAAAGAACACGTTGTGGCTACTGATGGCGTCGTTTATTCGCACATGCTGTCTGCATTGTTTTAAAGGTAAAGTTCACACAAAAATGAGAATTAGCTAAATTTACTCACCCACAGGGCATTCAAGATATAAATGAGTTTTTTTTTTTTTTTATTGGAATAGATTTGGAAAATGTAACATTATATCACTTGCTTACCAAAGGATCCTCTGTAGTAAATGGGTGCCTTCAGAATGAGAGTTCAAATAGCAATAGTTTGAACATAAAAGTCTTAATGATGGATTTGTTTATTACAAACAGGAAGCTTTTCACTTCACAGGACATTAATTGACAGACTAGATTACTTGTGGATCACTTTATCAATTCTCATTCTGATGGCACCCATTCACTGCAGAGGATCCATTGATGTAATGCTAAATTTCTCCAAATCTGTTCTGATGAAGAAAGAAATTCATTTTCAAATTTTCAGCAAATTTTCATTGTTGTATAAACTGTTACATCTAACACCTAATTCACAAAATTATGCAAATTGTGGTCAGGCTGTGGTCAAGAATACTTGAAGCAGCAGCAGGTTCCTGCAATCTGGTAATGGGGCTTTAAATGTGCCTGACTATACTGCATGTGTATACAGTATATACCCAGTCTACACTGCGGTCTATCTTATGATGAGTGACTGCTGCCATGATTTCCAGAAAATGCAACACAAATATAATAGCGCAACAATAACTGCAGCAGGTAAATGGCATGAATTAGTCAATTAGTCAAAATTACATTAAAATGTACAATTAGTCAAAATTACATTAAAAAGAGACATGTTTGTGCCTAAAAAAAATCTCCCGAAGATTTCTACCATTAGGCCAAATGGTTTTAAGAACAGTAAGAATGGTTATGGTTATTTTTCCACTTGAGCTTGGTTCGGCGTAGCACGACTACAAGCCACAGTATTTCAGTGGATTTTTTGCCTTGTTAAACTTAATTAAGAATTGTGGTAGCGTCCTGGGGTGCATTTCCCAAAAGCATTGTTAGCTAATTATGGTACTTATTCCATTGAACTGTATTGGTAACAACAGAACTTGCGACCATAGTTGCTTTTGGGAAACGCACCCCTGGGCGGTCCTCCAAAACATTGAACACTTGTGCTTCGGCCAACCTGAGCCTGAAGAAACACTGACAGCCAATCAGAATCCATCTGACTTTATAGCAGCAGACAAAGACACTCCATACGTTGGTATGGACGCTAATATAATTAGAGTTAGCTTTATAGTTATCGTGAATGGGCTTTGCAGGTTTTTGCACTAAAACACTTTATTCACATTACTGGGTGAATTTACCTCATATAATGTTGAATCACAGTGAATTTGTTGTTGTTCGCTTGCTGGATGTTTTTTAGATAAATCTCAGATACACCAATTGCATTACTGTCATTCTGAAATCAAAACAATGAATCATGTGTCTGAAATGTGTGTGTTCGCATACTTACATATTAACTGTAATTTTGTTGAACTGAAAACATATGGCATCAGTGATTCAGTTGTGCAGAAAATTGTGTAAAGGATGATAACATCTGCCTGTAACTGAGTGCCTGGTCTCAGTTCTTGCCAGTTTTTTTCAGAAAAGACCACCAGAAAACTTCTCAATAAAGGAACATTTATAACTGTTGACGTAACATTAATGGAAAGGGACTAATCACTGTGATTTTTTTTTTTACCATGCTGACTTTTTTGTAACTGATGAATAGTTGTTTTTAAAAGACTGATAAGATTTATTTAAAATTCTGTGAGTCACTTGAAAAATAATGACAAAGAGAATTGGCTGACCAAACAGGCCCCGCCCCACATTCACACCATTGGTTGAGCCAATGTTGGTGTGTCAGGCTGGGCAGGATGTTCAAACAGAACAATAGTGTTACAGGATATGATATATGAGAATATATTTTAATAGAAGAAACTACACACTTGAGCTTTAATAGAGAGAGCCACTTTGGGTCTATGCTTCAAGCTTTTCTCCCTGAATCTGGTCATGTCGTCTGACATGCAATACATACATGCATAGCAGCAGTATCTTTATGCCACACAGCTCCAAACTGCAGTTTTCATTACCGCAGGATAGTACACACACATACACGCTGACACACTGTGCCCCAATAGGTTTGCTTTGATAACAGCAAGGGCTTGACTTAGTTGCCATGCCAACAGGACAGAACAAAGACAGTAGCCATAATGACAGGAGCAATAGGAGATAAGAGAATCACAGCTTCATACATTTATATTCACTGCCGTGATACAATTTACACACATAAAGCCTCATTTTCTGGGTTATATAAAGCAGCCTTTTTGGAATTAGTGATGATATTGAATAAATAACATGTATATTCAATCATGCATTGCATTTGCCGTCAACAACCTGAGATGCTATGTGCATTTAATAAACACATTTTTGTTGGGTTTTTCTGTAAGAATTAGGTCACCCATCTTTGCATCCCTCTCTGATGTTTTATTATTACTGGTGCATTATTACTATTGCACGTACTTAGACCTGAAGAACCCTGAATAATGCCACAGAAACCATGCATTTCACCTCAGCACTGTCCTAGCAACCACCAAAACATCACATCGACCGCCCAGGACACCATAGCAACAACCTAGAGATCATAATATCTTAATTCAGTTTCTACCACCTAGTACACCCTAGCAAAGTGCCAAGCTTATAACCAGAACGCCCTAGCAACCACCCAAACATCATTTCAGTGGCTGCCCAGAACGCCCTAGCAGCACTCTAGAGAACATAATATCTCGATGTCCTAGTTACCACTTATAATACCTAACAACCGCCTAGCAACTAGCCAGAACGCCATAGCAAAGTCCTAGTGGTCATAATATTGACAATGCCCTAGTTACCACCCTATCAACACCCTAGAGAACATAATAAGTCAACAATGCCCTTATTACCTCCCAAGAACCCTATCAAAGCATCTAGCAACTAACCAGAGTGCCCAAGCAACACCCTAGTGATCACAATACCTTAACAATGCCCTAGTTACCACTCAGAGTGCCCTATCAACACCCTAGAGACCATATCTTAGCAATGTTCTAGCTACCACTCAAAAAAAAACAAAAAACGGGAAAGCACAGAGAAACCACTCAAAAATCATATCAGTGACCACCCAAAACACCCTAGCAACACACTAGAGACCATAATACCTTAACAATGCTCTTGCTACCACCCAAAAACCTTATCCAAGTGCCTAGCAACTAACCAGAGTGCCCTAGCAACATCCAAGTGACCATAATATCTTAACAATTCCCTAGTTACCACCCAAAAGTCCCTATCAACACCCTAGAGACCATAATAACTTACCAATGCCCTTGCTACCACTCAGACACCCTAGCAACACCCTAGAGACCATAATATCTTAACAATGCTCTAGCTAGCTAACACCCAAAAAATGTATCCAAGTGCCTAGCAACTAAACAGAGTACCCTAGCAACACCCTAGTGACCATAATATGTTAACAATGCCCAAGCTACCACCTGAAACCAGGCTGTATATTGCCCCCTACACTCTTAAATAGGGCACTTGTAGTGGTGTCTGAAACCATAGTAGACGTTCTCGAGTGCACTCATTTAATACCACAATGCACTTCAAAAACGAGTGTACAACTGATGCACACTCAATAGCTAGAGAATACCCGCAATGCACTGTAAGAGTCACGCGCTGAATGAATTGTCGTGTCTCGCCATAAGATGGTGCCTGCAGCGGAATCATCCATCCATCCATTCATTTTACAAAGCGTTCGCCCACGGCGTAATAATACAGTAATTAATACTACACAGGTATAAATTCATTGTAAATTGATTATTAAATTGTTTAATTAGGGTTTATACATAATTTCCATGACAGAGTTCAAGATAAATCCTTTAATCTTACTACTGGAGCTGCCAGTTTGCCAGTTTCAAATGATTATTAAACAGCAAGCACAAACTACGCAGAAGCGTCAGTCATTTCGGTGCACCGAATTCACTCGTTTTCATTAACTCCTTCAAGTAAACTGAATTAGTGACCTAATGTAAGTAATAGTGAATGAGGGTATAGGGGCGATTTCAGATACAGCCCCAGAGTGCCCTATAGCAAAACCATAGAGACCATATTATCCTAACAATGCTCTAGCAAGTAGCTACCACTAAAAAAACCCTAGAAAACCACAGAGAAACCACCCAAAAATCATATCAGCGACCACACAGAATACCCTAGCAACACCCTAGAGACCACAATACCTGAATTACCACCCAAAATACTCTAGCAACCACCCAAACATCCAATCAATGATTTTGCAGAGGCAAGCGGTCTGTATCTAGTTGTGGTTGTTATGCTGCAACTATGTATCTAGTAGTTGCTATTCTCTCCTTGGACTTTTGCCACTTTAATTCGCTGTGTGACAGCTATGACTCTCTTTCATTTCTCTGTCTCCTTTCTTGACGACACATGATCCAGCGTTATATTCACTTGCCTGTGATCAGCACTTTTACATTCTGATAGTATATTAATGCTAACATGTTCAGGCACACAGGTGCAGGACGTGATCCGATCTCTCAGGTGTGACAGGATGAGATCATATCCATATCGGCTCTTATGGACTGAGCTCAGATTTTGCTATAAAGCCTTTGCATGTGTCAAATCAGC
>JAFVLL020039613.1:0-24430 GCA_021397915.2 Tor tambroides | reverse complement strand
TTTTGAGCGAGATGCTAATGGTCTAATCCGATTCAATGATCTATGCTAAGCTAAGCTAAAAGTGCTACCGCCAGACCCGGAGATCGGCTTAATGGATTCAAAAATGGTAAAACTCAACTGTTTAACTCTAGGGGAGTTGTAAAATGAGCATATTTCCAAAAAAGTGGAGTGTTCCTTTAAGTGAGATTCCAATCCGAAGGGAACGAACATGTTCAGTTCGAAGTGCACTGCGAACGGCATAGAGAATAAGGGAACGTCGATACATCACTTTACAGGAAGTGGAGAGGGAAAATCACCCAACTGTCATTGCACACCGCGTCATCAGGTAGAACTAACGATGGAGCAGAACGGTTGAAAGAGTTTTTTAAAGGCTCTGTTACTATTATACAAACTGGAGTATTTATGAATGGTTATGGCGATGAGTTACATGTATCTTGTACTGTATGAATAGGTGAAACTAAATAAAACCGGCGAGAAACAGCTGAGGCTCTGTCATATTTTATTTTACTTTATTTAGGAGAGTTAATGAGGCTGCGTGTGGGAATGAAACCACTACAATCTGTAACAGTCTAAACATATACATTTTGACTATTATATACATAATTATATATGTATTTTATATGTGTTTAAATTTGAAAGTAAAATAAATTACAATATTAATTTGTTATATCATAATCTGCGTGACCCTGCCGTTGATTTTCTTTGATGACGTTGCAGGGCGTTCCAAATGAGCGATTATTGTCAGCGAAGTCGCTTCAACTGATATCCCGTGCTAAGGGAGTAGGGAGCAGTGAACACTGCGCAGGGACCCTGTCAATCGGAACACATCTAGACCGTACCTTCTCCTCATATTGGAATCTCACTTAAGATGGCAGATTGTGAAGTCCACTTCGCAGGGTGCACCTCTAGTGTTTCATTAGTGCAGTGTACTGTACTAGATGATGTATTCTGTACAAACTACTGCACTACTGTTTAGCAGACAGTTTAGTTGCCACTGTACTATTACTTCATTAGTATACTGTACTAAAGATTTCTTAGTGTACTACAAGTAACTCACTGTACTAGTTTTGCTCGCCTTATAAGCTTCTGCACTCATGTCCGTTAAAAGCCATCACCTTTTCTCCACATTAGACTTCAATCCATGAACAAAACCGATTGGTAATAGACCATTTGTGTGGCTTAAATAGCTCTTTTAGCGTTAGTCAAATAACAGAAAGTGCGTTTAAATGAGAACCTGCACGCACAAGAGCGTTCTGTGCTCGAGCTCTGTTCATATGCAAATATGAGACTCGTCACTACACTACTATACTCGGTCCTCCCTCACGCGCTCCTTCCTTTGTTCATAAACTTTCTTTGTTCGAAGGCCACAGTTTGGAGTTTTCCACTCTTTTGTTCAACTAACGAGTAGTGAATTACATTATTATCCACAAATTCACTTTTAATATCTCTATTGAGAGTCGTTGGTTAGAGTTGACAGAAGGAGCCCCTGACAACAGTCAACAAACAAACGGCGGATAATTAAAAGTTACTCTAACCGAGAACTATAATAAAACACAGCCGATGGTTAAAACCCTCCATAATATGCTAATCCAACAGTGAAATTTAAAGCCAATACGGGCAACATGCAGTTTATAAAACTATAATTTCAAACTGCCCGTATTTATAAATACGTATAGAAAGAGTACTTATACTCGCATATATAGAGTACTTATACTGTACTCCATTCGTATGTGCATACATATGCGACCCTGGACCACAAAACCTGAAGTAGCACGGGTATATTTGTAGCAATAGCCAAAAATACATTGTATGGGTCAAAATGATCGATTTTTCTTTTATGCCAAAAATCATTAGGATATTAAGTAAAGATCATACTCCATGAATATATTTTGCAAATTTCCTATCATAAATATATCAAAACTTTAGTAATATCCGTTGCTAAGAAATTCCCATTTTGATTCTTTTGCACCTCAGATTCCAGATTTTCAAATAGTTGTATCTCGGCAAAATATTGTCCCATCCTAACAAATGTTTTTAAAAATTGACCCTTATGACTGGTTATATGGTCCAGGGTCACATATACATATATTCACACAAGCGAATACAAAAGATATCTGCAGCATTAGCGGCTATCCCGTCCCATGTGCTTCAGATTACCTGTGTGGGTCCTGATGTGCGCCTTCAGGTGGGATGATTTGCCGTACACCCTGTCACACCCGTCGAAAGTACAGGGGTGACGCTTGGTGGGGGACCGAGGAGCGCACCCTCCTCCCCAAATCTGCTGTCCCGGGACAGGGGTGGCAGAGGGGGTCATGGTCGGCGTTGGGGTGGTGGAGTCAGACAACGTGGTGTAGCCGCTCTCTCCGCATGACGAGTTGCTGCTTTCGGAGTAGGCCGACATAGGACGAAACTTCCCGTGCAGGTCGGTGAGGATCTCCGCCACCGTCATCATGTTGGCCCCCTCTAACCGGAGCGTCTCCCGCACCTCCCTGTCCTCGCTCGACCCGTCTGGCTCCCCGGCAGGAAGGCCCTGAGGAGGGGCCTGAGCCGCACCAGATACCGGGGTGGGTCGATGGAGGACGGGACCGCTGGATATCGACACCAGACACTCGGCGGCCAGATAATCCGAGTAGGCGAACGACATTTTATCGCGACTGCGTTTAACGACAAAGCAAAAGTTACGACGGAGAGCCTCGTTTCCTGAGCCCGTTTGGTTCTTCTCCAAAGACTTTCAACTCGTTGCTTTTTCTCATCAGCAGCGGCCTCTGCTATCTATCTATAGTAAACACAAACAAAACAAATGAAATAAACGATAAAAAAATACCCAAAAAGAAGTTAAAAAATAATACGCTACCGGCGTGTCTCCGTTTCAAGCCCCAACGTGGTGTCCTACATTGCCCCTTGTTTCATTGTGTCTGCTGCGAGAACCGGCAAAGCCAACGCCACGCCCACGGTAGCGAGTTTAGTAATCCTACTACGAAGAAGGCTTGGCTCATGAATATTAATTACGTAACGCGCCGTTCTCGCTCTAGCCTCCACGGATTGGCTGAAAGTCAGAGGTACGTAAGCACGGCGAGCTCATGAATATTAATTACAATGTGTGACAGGAAGCTCCAGGAAGGTTACTAAGCAACTTCAGCGTGATTTAATTGAAGTTCACGCAGTAATACTTGCCGTAGTAGGATTCGTAATTTCGCTAGTCGCCAGCATGCAAAAAGAAACACGCACCAAGTGACGTGGTGAACTGACGCGCAATACGGGCGTGGACCAAAGAGAGACCGTTTAATAGTAAGCCGAATGACTGTGTGGAAAAAAAATGTAATTAGAGTAAGTTACAGTTTGCTTCCAATAATGACCTTTGTGGAGTGAAAGATATGACTGGAATAATAACATAACTACTTAAATGACTTCTTATCAGTTGGTGACGCCGTAGCGTAGCCTAAATGAAGAGGCGGCGTCCTATATTATGTTCACAGGAACCTAATCTAGTTTACATGAATAACCTAGTAGTGCTTAGTTCATGGAATTCAATGTTTGGTCTGTTTCTTGTTTTTTTTGTTTTGTTTTTTTCTCTCTCTTTTCTTTTCTTTTCTTTTCAGTTTACGCCAAAGATGGGGGCTGGTCACGACATGCCCCATTTACACTCATTCATCTCTCATGAAGTTGCACTCTAATCCTAAAATATAAACCCTCCACAACATCCACTTTCTATAAACTGGTGCGCAATGAACTTCTCAGTTGATTAGACCAAGGTCATCAATACAGGCCTTCAGTCGTTACTCCAAAGACCAGATGGAGTCTGGCGTCAGAGTATTTTACAGAGAGCCATGCAAAACACAAGAAGATCACGCGATATACAGTCACTAAAGATAAAGTAGGGCAACCTAAAAGCTCCAACAGATGCTGTGAATCATGCATGATGGCCTCCTCCCTTTTTTGTCCAACATATTACTTAAAGGTGCAGTGGAAAAATAGGTATTGCTGTGGAGATAATGGAATAACGTTTTAAATAAGAAAAATAAAACCTCTACAAAAGAGTTAATAATAAATAACGAATATATTACTGATCCCTTACAGATATCGTATGCATTAGACACCACAGATACCACAAGCTTTTACACAAACCTACGTTCCACATGTTCACAGTAGAAACAATTACAGAACGTTATTCACTCTCTTAAAGTTATAATATCTGCAACTTTGCTGCAATTTTTATGTTGAAGTTATTTTGTTTTAGGAATGTCTAGGGAACAAGAAAAAGATACTGATTAAGAAAACTACCTTTGCACTTGCACTCAAGAAGTTTTGGTTTTTAAGCCCAAACATAATATCTTCTGGTAAGCCCATATTCAATTTCCTGACATCTATTCCTGACATCAACATTCCTCTTTTCTCTTGAATAGATCCTTCAACAGTTATATTGACCTCCTGTATCCAACAGAGGATCAATTGAACGGTTGAGAGATTCTTACTTCTTCACATGTGACTGTAAAGAATGCACCTCTAAATCAAGGTGAGTGTCAGTTTAACTCTGTAACCAAACAGGTTTTCAGAAATCTGTCTGTAGAAAGGCATAGAAATCATCATTTTCAGTTTGTTCCACATGATTTTTTGTGTCTGTGCATTTTGGAGCATGGTAAAAATGTGTAATAATCAAGGTGCGTACAGGTGCTTGAAATCCTTGAAAATGCTTGAATTTTAACAGTGTTTTCAAGGTTTGAAAGTGCTTAATTTTTGGATAAAGAAGTGTTTGAAAATGCAGTTGCATTGGTTTCATCATAATTAAACTTTCTTATGGAATACTTCATACTTTTTTATATATATATATACACATAAAAATAAGCTACAGCTCCCCTTGACTGCGCGTGTGGCTATAGTGTGATCTGTCGTGCTATTGGCGTGCGCCCTCTGATGGAAAAGAGCGGGAGATAAAGCACGTCGGGAGAGGTTGTCGCTTCAGTGAGAGTTGGCTTGAAAACGACAAATACAAATTATGGTTAAAATAACGTAAAGTCTCTGGGAAATTCTGCTTTTTTCATGAGAAAGTCTGCGCTTTTAAGTCGTGTAAAAGGTAAGCAAAAATACCCCTGCTCAGTTAAACTAAATAAGACTGCCACGATTAAAGTGAAATAATAAACATTTCAAAGTCAAAATGCAGCGTGGGTGTTTTTAATATTCATTTATCTCTGAAGTGAACATGACTGCCTTCAGAGAAGTTTCAGTGGCATTTTCGTTTTCATCTCACCGATGTGTAATATCTGATAAAGTAGCGTTTAGTAGACAGTGCAGTGCTGCTTTGTGTACAGCCGTTACCAGGGAAACTGCTGTATCTGCAGTTCCAAAAGCGCCACCTAGTGGCAGACAGAACCATAGATATGTATATGTATCTATAGACAGAACCTCATATTTTAGCCTTTAAACTATTTTTAAGAAATAAAGTAAAAGGATGAGTCAAAAGTGTGAAGAATTATTTTAATTCAAAGCACACAAGACATCTTACTGTTCAAATGTTTGAGATTTTTGAAGGCACAAGCTTTTTGTTCTGAACAAAAACAGCAGGCGGGCTTATTGAAAATGCAAATTCATCCTCTGCCATCAAAGCTGCTGAAAAACAAAATAATTCTTTATATTTCTGACTCATCCCTTTTCTTTATTTCTTAAAAATATTTTAAAGGCTGAAATGTGAAGTTTGTCACTTTATAAAACTCTATTTGTGAAAACCTGTATTTGAACTGCAAATCATGTTTTTTTTGCAGTCATTTTATGGTTTAATATGTTACCATAGACATTGCCCTACCCCGCTCATACAGTATTTATTTTATTTATGCAGGTCTTAAAAAGCCTTAAATTTTATTTTAAAAATCCTGCTGGTACCCTGTTAATTATTTCTTTCTTTATTTTTTTTATTTTATAATTTGTTGGCTATTTATATTATGCAGTGCTATATGCAGTCCAGACCGGTGGTTTTTAATAGCACACAGCTGATTTAAAGTGAAAAACTCAAGTGTGTGTGTGTGTGTGTGTAACCATGTAATTTAACACAGTTTAAAGTGCTGGAAAATCTTGAAAATGCACCTTGAAAGTGCTTGAAATGTGCTTGAATTTGAATTTGGAAAAGGTGTAAGAACCCTGAATAATGGTTGGAATAAAAAAAAATAATAATAAAAGAATTCAAGTTAATATGTGCGGAATAACAACCTCTGATTTTATTTAGGACAAAGCCAAAATGGAGATCCGACAGAAGCTTAGCACACCTCCAGAGAAAGAGGAAATCAAGCAGATGGTAATGTATGCCAGAAATGTCATTGAGGAGTTCAGAAGAGCAAAGCACTACAAAAATATCCTTCATTGGCCTTTTCTCTTTTGGATTCTGGGGTGTATGTGTAAGCATTTATAGTTCTGCGCTATTGTGCAGTATTTTGAATATGGGGCAATCCAGAGGCAGTGGATATTTTTAGTCTTGACGAAGCCATACTAGCCTTTGTGTCACAAAACATACACTAGTGTTTTTTACAATTCACTATTGCTTGTGAAGTCTGAGAAAAGGTAGACAGAAGCAGATCAACAATATTTCACAATATTACTGTTTTACTGTATTTTTGATTAAATAAATGCATAAAAGACTTCTTTCAAAATATCTTATATCTTGTATATATCCTGAAGTGAAGATTTTGTGGAAATTCCTTGACTTCTGAGTACCCCCCAGCGAACTGCTGGAAATCTGTGAACTAAGCCTGGAGAAAATGGGTTCGATCTTTGCCGAAACCAATGTGTACATGTTGCACATGATGTATCAGGCAATGGGAGTCTGTCTCTATATGCAAGATTGGGACGGAGCAATGAAATATGGCGAAAAGATTATCCAGCCCTACAGGTAACGCTGGGTCCAGTGCGTTTCCTCTTTAATTTTTTACATTTTAAAAGTTGAATAATAATGAACTCGTATTCAATAATTAATAGTATTCAATCCAATTATCGTTCTAGTGTGCACTATCCTCCTTACTCACTGAATGTGGCTTCTATGTACCTGAAACTTGGAAGATTGTACCTTGGACTTGAGAAGCGGACACAAGGAGTTAAAGCTTTAAAGAAGGTAAGACGCTAGCAGTGCTAATGTAGTAATAATGCAGTATTAGATGTGGGTGTCCCTTTTAAAATCTAAATGGAACATATTAATTGCTGTAGATATTTTTAGACACATTTAGGCTTTACAAATTGTTGTGGATGAATTTGTCACAGGCTCTTGCAATCATGGACGTTGCCCACGGTAAAGACCACTCATACATCGCTGAGATTAAGAAGGAAATGGAAGAGCAGAAATAATGGGAACACATGGAGGAATATGCATCAAACGCTGGCATGTGTCTTATACCTCTCCTGGGAATATTAAAACAAAGTGATGTCAAAATTGTCTGTTTATCCGAGATGTCATTGAAATGACACTTAGGTTTGTAAATAGATGGCCTGAGTCTGAAATATTTTGTTGCTTGTATTGTCTGCACTTTGAACAAATGTGCTGCACTGTTTTCTGTGAAGGGCTAAGAATTAAGAATCATATCAATATATGCCAGGTTTTTAAACAATATTTTGCCCTCTCATGTAGCAACAATATTCTTGTTTCCAATAGCTAACGAATGTAAATCATTTATATATTCTCAATAAGGTGAAGGACTCGGATCACTGATTCTGTTTTACATGTCTGTTTGCATGGATATTGTTTTGCGCTGATCAAAATGTATCATGGATACTGTTAAGATATTGGACTTCCAATCAATCAGTGCATTTCATAGTGTTACTTTCATTATTGCTTATTTGTTTGTTAAACGTTTGTTTGTTTAGTATTGTGCAATTTTGACAGGTAGCATGGGCAAAAAAAAAAGGGAAAAAAAGGAAATAAAAAAAAAAAGGATGCAGACTGCCACATGCAAAATTTTAATGTGACACTAAAGTAATAAATTCCTTAAGACAAAAACTGACTTTATGGATTTTTTTAAACTATGTAATTAAGACATGCTATTAACCAGCATCAGATTAACACATTTATCTTTGTATCACTAAATACATCCAGCGACTAGTAATCATCATCTGCTATTGTTTTTTCATAAGTCTCTACATAAGCTGTGTTGCATCCCTGGCAGTAACCATGGAGATGAAATCCATATATGGATCTCATACCATCTGCTATGACCCAGAGCACGTGTTTGGCAGAGCCCTATGGAAGCAGTATGGTGCCATTCATCTCCCCGCAGATCATTGCATTCAGGAAGACAAACAGGAACAGAAGTGTAACCATTCAGAAGCGCATAACAGCAAGGGATTAGAAATCATTGCACATAATCACACATCATATGTGATGCATTTATTATGATCACCGGTTTGCTCAAAGCCAGCAATAATACAGACAAGAACAATTAAAAGAGTTTTCTGTTAATATATAGGAATATTAATAAAAGAGGATAAATTCCTTTGAAGCGATTATTTGTCTTCAGGTGTATGTTATTTTCTGCATCCTGTCAGTTGTCTACATGTTCGGGCGAGAGCTAAATAACTGATCCACCCGATCAGTCATTCACTTAAGTTCCGAAAACAATGGGTGAAGTTATATTCGAATGGATAGAAGTGTCCAATCAGAGCCCGATATGTTCTTACGTCATTTGTCAAACACGCCAATGACGATGCTGCATTCAGTCAACAACGATGTTGAACTCTTTTTGAATTTTGTGCTTTAGTAATAGTAACTGAACAACACAAGAGAAGAAGAACCTTAGGATAATCGCAGAGTAACCGTGAGGGGTTCTTACTTTAGTTCTGGTAAGATTATGTTTTTTTTGTTGTTGTTTTTTGTAGAATGTAGTAACGTTATATCATTGTTGAAATTGGGATATGTCTAAAATCTTGGTCGTTATAAATGTATTTGATTGATGTGTTAAAACCAACCGCGTGATGATTTCTATCATTTCGTATTGTCATAATAGCCGTCTCGTGTTTATTTATAAACCTCTTTTATAACTTCTCACAACTGTGCCTCAACTTTTTGAACTATGGACACGAAAGCAGGTAATATCAAACAAGGTTTTCATCCTGAAGGTCCTCTTTGCAAATTTCACTTGATATGAGTACAAAAAAATACAATAAATGTACTGATGATATGTATAGTTTTCTGTTTTAAGTTGTTACAATGCATTGTATGTGCTAGTGAACTCTTATGACATGTAAGTTCTATCACTTAAATAAATGTATTATAATTCCTCATTTTAAGTAGATTCTGTTAGTAGCTAACTAAATTGCTACAGCATTTATTACATGCATTAAATGCAGTTATTATTATTTTGTGACCCCAGTAAGTTGTCAAAATCATAAGGCTTTTTTTGTTTGTTTTTGTGGTGACAGTTTAATCGATGTTGCTAAAAATCATGTTGAAACCATCCTGTATTCTCCATTCATTGACTGCACTGAATGCTAGATTTGCCAGTATTTATAATAAATATCTTTTTAGATTTTTGTATCTGATAATGTGCCATAGTAAGTGAAAGGCCATGAAAAACACACTTTATAAGAAAACTGAAGAAACATTAAATTGTATCAAAATGTGTGAATACTTCTGAACACATTGAACTATAATAATAATTGAAATTTTAAATCATAATTTTAATTGTGTATATTATTGTATATGATCAACTGTATTTTGTTTCCGTTTTGTAGACTGTTTTTATACATACATGATTCTATAATGTTTCCTATGCTTGCAGGTTTTACAAAATAAATGTCTTCTTGCATTTTTCAGAGCATGCCAGAGTGTCTTTGAGGAGCAACACAGCATCTTCAGTAAACATGAGCTGGGCTGTAGAAGAGTGGAAGGATGGCCTTCCTGCAAAGGCCTTACAAAAGATCCAAGAGATTGAAGGGCAACTTGACAAGTTAAAGAAGGAAAGACAGCAGAAACAGTTTCAGCTGGATTCCCTTGAAGCTACATTACAAAAACAGAGGCAAAAGGTTAGTTACCTGAGAAACAGTGGAGTAGATTTCCTCACTAGCATCTTAATGAATGCATGCATTTAAATTTGCATCATGTGTGTATTATATTTCCCTAAAGATGGACAGTGAGAAAAGTGAAGCATCTGCCCTTAAGAGGGAAAATCAATCTTTGGTAGAATCTTGTGAAAGTCTGGAAAAGTCTAGACAAAAACTTACACATGACATCCAAACAAAGGAGCAACAGGTGAATTATCTGGAGGGTCAACTCAGTTTGTGCAAGAAGCAGATTGATAGACTAGAACAAGAGGTCAAAAAGTAAGTGGACAGTGTTTAATACTTTGTTGTGTCTAAGCTGTCAATATAATATCATGATTATTTTTTTATGTATAAGAAAATAATTGAATAACCTTCAAATATTGGAACATATTCTAAACAATAAGACTCATCTTAGCATAATTTGACCTTTTTCATTCAGATACAAACATGAATCGGAACGGTCCCAAACTTCACATGCTTCAGAAATCCAACAGTTTAGTACGCCACAGAAAACGTTTGCCACCCCTGCGACACCTAATCATTGGCAACAGGGTAAGATATGAGTTACAGAAAGCAAAAAATGCAGTTCGGATTGGATGCAACACGCTGTAACACTAATAATTGCATTTTCAGACTCAAAAATAAGTGACCTACAGGAAAAGTACAACAGAGAGGTTGAGGAGCGGAAAAGGTTGGAATCTGAAATCAAAGTCATGCAAGTAAAAGTAAGTAAAATACTTTTTTTTGTGACAAGAGCCTTGTTGCTAGTTATTATATTAATTTACTAAATAGTAATAATGCATTTGTTTTTTGTAACACTTGAAGCTTCTGCACCAGTCTGCAGTGAGCCATAAAGACATTGCAAGACAGCAGGCAGGGTCCTCAATTTTCCCTTGGCATCAAGACCAAACACACAGTCATCAGTCTCTGACTGTGATGGAGACACCCTCTAGGAGAAGAAACGGACCCTCTGGGATGTCATGGTCTTACAATGACACACCAGTTAAGCCCCACCAGCAGTTCACATCATGCACTCAAAGTGACGCAGCTGGATCACAGCAGATGGAACAGCTTAAGAATATAAATCAAGGTTGGTCTGACCTTACAGATGGATTTATTTTTTATTATGTAAATAAAAAATATGCTTTTGAATAGAGCACTACAGCAATAATCTTCATATGCCTTAAGGTAATGTTTTCTCTTTTTTTTCCTTTTCTTACGCTGCTCAGATCTAAGGTCAAGGGTTTCTGAGTTAGAGCTCCGTCTTCAGGCTCAAGAGAAGGAAATGAAGAATCAGATCAATAAATTCAGTGAAATTCAAAGTCAACTCGAAATGGCCAAGAAAGATCTGGCAGAGAAGGACAAACTCCTCAGCAAGTCCAGAGATGAACTCACAAAGTCTACAGGACAGTATGAGCAGTCGATTTCTAAGGTAATGTACCCTAGGTCAGCTTAATGCGTCTATATTTTATCTTATCTTTTAAATTATGTTATGAAGTTATTTTACATACAGTGGCCCTAGAATGCATTTGGAGACTTAAAAACACATAAAATATATTAATGTCCTTTTGTTATTAGAAAATATTAAAGCAAGTAACACTTATTTTAAAGCTAACATAAGCACACTTTCTGGAAAATTAATGAAAAAAAAATTTTTTTAACTATTTTGCTTTAAAAGTGTTGTTTATTAAAAAATAATTGCCACTGGGCTTGATTGTTTTAAAATTGATTATATTTTATGTATAATGTATCAAGATATTTAAACATTAAGTGTACAGTTTTAAAGGCCACTGTATGTTTTTTTATTTGTTATGTGTTGTGCAGTCATTTGGTTGAACAATAGGTTATATCGTGTGAATATAGTAGTTAATCTTTGGTTGATTTGGGTCCTCAGTGTTCATCCCTTGAGATGAAGCTGAAGCAGGTAACAGAGGAGATGAACTGCCAGAGACATAATGCTGAAAGCATGCATAGATCTCTGGAGCAAAAAATCAAGGACCAGGAGAGAGAGAGTCAAAAGGTCTTGTCTTACTGTCAAAGATAATTCATTTAACTTTTGTTTTATATTTCTGAATTTTGGATATGTTCAAACTGTCAAATGTTTGTCCTCTCGCTCTTTTCAGGAACTTGCACAACTTCAAAGCTCCCATCAAGCTCTTGATCAGCAATTTAACCAGGTGAAAAATAAAATGAGTATGGAGATCCAGCAAGCCAAAAAAGAGTACAATGTTTTGCAGTCAGATATGGATAAGGTAATTAGAAAATTCAGCTATGAATAATGTTTTAGGCATGTTATGAATAACACGTTTCTGTTAATTATATTTTTTCTATCCGTTTCTTTTCGATTTACTTAACCCAAACATGCATAATCACAATAAAATGTCATTGGTTTTAAAGGTAACTGCTCTGAAGATTCGACTGGAGAAAGATTTGGAGGAGCTAAAACAGAAACTTCTCAGGTCTGAACAGGCATTGCAGGCCAGTCAAGTGAAAGAGACAGAGTTAAAGAAGAAATTTGATGTAAGTTGCCTGGGTATCTGTTATATAAGATAAGGTATTAGTTTGCTCATTTTCATTTAATAATGACAGATTTTACTTTACAGTGTATGCAGAGCATGCCAGCATTTGAATGTGTTGTTTCTTCTCATCCTAGGAGATGCAGAGAGAGAAGAATACTCTTAGTTGTCAGTTAGATCAAGGAATGAAAAGGGTCAAACAACTTGAAGAGGAAAAACAAAATACTGAGCAAAAGCTTGCCAAAAGCCGTACAATGGTGGATGATTTCAAAGGTATGTTTTAAAAATTGATTAAAATGTACCAATTAAATATATTGCATTATAACATTTTTAAAAAGATGTCAAAAAGCATCTTAAGAAATACTTCATCTTGTCATTATTACTTGCTACTTTCAGTTAAGACACAAACCCAGAGTGAAGAACTGACTGAGGTTCGCAAAAAATTGGAACGTCAAAGTGTATCATCTGCTCAAGAATTGGAAAATGCCAAGAAAACTCTGGCTGAAACAGAAGTAAAGAATATGAAGACTCAGGCTGAGTTGCAAAAACTAGTTCATGAAGTTCAACTCAAAGCTAATAAGATTTGTGCTGTGGAGAAAGAAAATGAAGACCTCAAAATGACCTCAAACTCCTGTCAGAAAGAAGTTGCTGAAATGAAGAAAGAGTATGAGGCTCTTCTGCAGTGGAAAACTGAAAAGGAACAGTTGATTAATGACACTGAATCCAACCGTGAAGAAATGCTGAGTAAAATTGCAGATCTGGAGAGTGACAAGGCCAAACTCAATGATGCTCATGATGGTCTCCAGAAAAGGATGCAGGATTCAGAAAACGAGAAGATTTGCCTATCTGGTCAGACTGATTCACTCAAAGGTGAACTGCTTGTAAAATGTGTGGAGCTGGAGGAAAAGGCTAGAGTATATGAGGAGCTTCAACAGCAGTTTAGTGAGACCCATCAAAAACATAATAAGGAGATGGACAATTTGAAGCAACAAATCACTTTGATGCAGCAGCAGATGAGTGAGCTTGAAGCTAAACTTCAACAAGAAACAAGTAAGGTGGAAGGATTGGAGAAGGCCCATGGTCAACTCCTTGCTGATTATGAAAGTGCTTGCGACCTGGCTAAATCAAAGGACTCTATTGTTGAAATGAACAGAACTGAGATTGAGCATCTTCAGGAAACCTTTGCCTTGCGAGAGCAGGAGCTAGAGAAATTCAAAGAGGAGAAAGACATGTTAGCTAAAGAATGTGAAGACCGCCTTGTACAAAACAAAGAGCTGGAACAAGAAAAACTGAATGTGGAAACATTCCTGCAGGAGGTACTTGAGAAGATTGCCCTGTTGGAATCAGACCTAAAGTCTCAAAAAGGTGTAAATGCAGATATCCAAGAAAAGTATGAAGCTCTTTCTAAAGTCAAAGAAGATCTAGCAGAGAAAGTGTCTCTAGTGGAAAAGAGGGAAAAAGATCTTATTCTTGAAGTTGAATCTCTGCTACAAAAGAATACGGCCTTCTGTTCTCTTGAAGAGCAGTTTAATTGTCTTGTTTCTGAAGCAGAAGAAACCAGAAGTTCCCTGGAAAAAGTAAAGGAACTACAAGTTCAGACCACCACTGAGTTGGAAAATCAGAAGATAATAGCTGAGAATCTTGCAAAAGATATAGAAGAAGAAAGAAGGAAGGCATCAAGCTTAGAGCATGATAATGCACAACTCAAGGTGAAACAACAAGAGGTAGAAAATAATGCTAATGATCTAGCTGAGAAGTGCGAAAGCCTCCAGAAATTCCATGATGTTTTTTGCCAAGAGAAAGAAAATCTTCTTATAAAGGTTTCCAAAATGACAGGAGCACTTGCTGAAAAAGATGCAATGGCAGAAAAGATTGTGTTAATGCAAACTGAGCTTGAAGCCTCAAAACATTTGTCCAGTACACTAAAGAATTCACTAGAAAGTCTTCAGAAACAGTTTGACTCATCTGCAGAGCTGAATTTAAGTCTGGGAAAAAATGTACAAGACATATCTGAAGAAAAAGCGTTGTTAGAGACAAGTATCAAGAAGCTCACTGAAAGACACAACAAGGAATCTGAAGCTCATGTCTCTGAAATGGAAACTAATCTTGAAAAACAAAAGAGTTTAGAGGAGCACATCAGTGTTCTTGGGGCAGAATTGCAGAGCAAATGTCTAGAGGCCAGAAATGCTTCAGAGAAACTAGAGGAGGCTGCTTTTGAAAGGGTAAAGTTGAAGCAAGATCTTGACTTATCTAAGGACCAACTCAGAGAGGTCACTGATTCCTATCAGAAAGTTGCAAAGGAACTTGAAGACTTGAAACAAAGTGCATCTCCGCATGTGCAGGAGATAGAAAGTCTCAAAGCTGCTTTGGCTGATTTAACAAGCCAAGAAGCTGCAAAATCCTGTGAGATTGAAACTTTGAAAGGCAAACTTCAGGAGGCTCAATCTGAGCAAGCTAAAGCATTAGAGGCACTAAACGAAAAAAACATTAACATGAGCAAAATCAAAGTGCAGCTTGAAATGTTGCAGATGGATCTTGAAGATAATGAAACTTGCATTAATTCATTTGATGCACAAGTAGAGGCACTGCAAGGCAACATCGGTGTTCTTGAAGCAAAGTTAGGTGAGAGTGAAGCACAGAGGTCCATCCTACAAGCAAAGCTCGAGTCCGTCAAAGAAGACTATGCAAAGAGTGCACTTGAAGTGTCACAGCTATCTGCATGTTTGGAGGAAACGCAGAAAGAACAACAATCCAGTTCTGCATTAGTCGCTGAGTTGAAGTCTTTACGTGTAACCCATGAAACACTTAAAGTCTCCCTAGAGCAAGAGAATTGTAAGCAGGCAAACCTTGAAGCAATGTACAACAATTTTATGGAACAAAAGCTAAAGTTGGAATCCAATATTCAGGAATTAAAAGCAGATGCTCAGAATTCCCAGGAGCAAATAGATAAATTAAAGCAGGCAAATGATTCTCTGGTATCTCAGATTGCAGAACAGCACACTTATATAGAACAGCTTCAATCTGAGAAGATTCTTGCAGCAAACTCTAATGCAGACACACTGAAAAAAGAGCAAACTGCAGATGAGAATGACCAAGATATTTGCGAAATGCCATTTGCTAACACGTCTATTTTGCCCTTTGAAGAAGATATTGCTGTCCTGGGTATTTCATCACCTGGAGAGCATCTTGATTCACAAGAAGAGGCCCAAACGTCCTTGTCATCAGATGAGGATACCAAACACAAACCACTGAAAGAGCAAATGCAAAATAAATCCAGGGAGCTTAAGGAGATGTCCCATGTTCTTAAGGAGACTGTCAGAACCATGGAGGAAAAAACAGCGCAACTCAAATTACAGCATGCTAAAGATCTCGAGAGGATGGAGGAGCAAATGCTCAGTATCAGAAATGAGTTGGAGGCCAAACTTAAAGAAGAAAAGCAACACACAGAGATCTTGTCCTCACAACTGGAGGCAACCATGCAACAACTGCAGGAATTGGACATTGCATCATCCTCCTTGCTGGCTACTGAACCCTCCCAGGTAACCTATGTATTCAACATAATCTCAGATTGTCTCTTTTTTTAATTTAGGGTTTATGAATAAAATCAGTCAAACGGCTTACTTAAAGGTGTATTTTACTTGAAGTAAATTGATCATGACTGAGTTTAATCTGCACATTTTACAATGGCACCAATACGACATTAATTAGAAAATGACAGACTGCAGCTTTAAATCGCTGCATTTTAAAAATGTACCCTGGTAAAATATAGGTTTAAAGCACTGCTTATATCAAAAGCTATTTGATTGAATTTTTCTTCATTTGTATTCATATTTTTTCCCATCTTGATCAGGAAATGGAAAAAACGACACATGAAGCACAAGAGAACATAATGCATCAACCTGAACAGTCAGACTCCACTCCAGATATTAGCCTAGAAAGTGAAAAATCACTTGTGGAACTTGAAACACTTAAGGAAACTCTAAGGATGCGAGAAGCGGATCTTGTTCATTTGCAGTCCCAGTTTGAAGTCTTAGAATCTGAAATGGCAGTTAGAAAAGACTTGTGCATGGACTTGGAGGGCAAAATTCGTGAAATTGAAATAGAAAAGACAAAGGGTACAGACAAGTTGACGTCCATCACTCAAGAAAACAAGAAACTGAACAACCACATTGGAGAATTGACAGAAGAGATTGATTCACTGAGACTACAGTTGCAGACCTCCAAATGTCAGCTCTCAGATGTTATGGAGATGATGGAAAGCTTAGAGATGGCAAAAGGTGAGTGGGGTGAGAAGTTTTTCCAGATTGAGAGTGAACTAAAAAGAGTGCGTTCGGAGAAGGCCAATTTAGAGAAGCACATCCTGTCCATGGAGGCTGACATAGAAGAGATACAAGAACAGAAGCAGAAGCAAGCAGCAGAGCTTGAAGCAGCTAGGAGGACAAATTGCAGCCTTGAACAACAACTTAATATAACTATGGCAGAAGGTGGGCGACTTAAAGAAGAGCTTATTTTGTGTGCTGATGAAAGGGAAAGTGAAAATCTCTCCTTAATCAAGTGGCAAGAAAAGGCTGAGCTTCTGGAGAAGAGAGAAACCAATACACGAGAGCTTATAAAAGAGCTAGAAGAGGACATTAAAATGGGAAAAAGACAAAATGAGATGACAGCTAACCAAATTGATGCTCTGCAGAAAGAAAAAGAGCAACTCATTCAACGGTCTCAAAACCTTGAGAATACAGTGGCTCTTTTGAATGAAAACAATAAAAATCTGTTAAGTGAACTGAATGGTTTAAAGAACAATGAGAATTTTGCTTCAAGAGAGTCTGAAAACATGTCTTCCAAAATCCATTCACTTGAGCATGAGAATATCAGGCTGTCCCAGTCACTTGAATCGTCCCTCTTGGAGAAAGGTGAAATAGCCTCTAGGTTGATTTCTACTCAGGAAGAGGTAGCTCAGATGAGACAGGGCATTGAAAAACTGAAGGTACGAATTGAATCTGATGAACGGAAAAAGAACCACATGAGTCAGCTGCTCAAAGCTGCCCAGAGGAAGGCAGATGTTCTTCATGACAACATTGAAAAGCTTGAGAGAGAGAAAGAACTTTCTGACCAGAATCTAGAGGATGCTATTCTTCAAGCAGAGACTGCCAAAGCCGAGCTCGAGGAAGTACAGGCTGAAACGCAAGAGCTTACCAAGAAAATTGAAGAGATGGTCAGTGAGCTGAAAGATCTCAAGGAGGAGAAATATAAACTTGAGCAAGAACTTCAACAAAAGAATAACTTAATTCATGAATTACAGTTGTCCAATCAAGCAGCTTCTGAAAAGCTTAAATCTGTGGAAGAGGCAACTGTAAACCAGCAACAAATGATTGAAGACTTCCAGTTAAAAGTTGGTGCAATGGAGGAGGAACTTCAACTCTGTCGAACAGAAGTAGAATCGAAAGAACAGAAAGCACAGGATTTGACCACTCAGTTGCTGTCTTTGCAATCAGAAAACCAAGAGTTTTCCCAGAGAGTCCTAGAATATGAAAGGTGTCAAGTGGAGCTTCGTTCATCCAACCAGTTTCTCTTGAAAGACTTAGAAAACAAGCAGCAGGAGCTTAGCAAAGAAAACACACAACTTCAGTCACAAATAGCTGAGCTGCAGGCACTATCTTCAATTCAGGAAGAACGAGATGAATTGAAAAAGGACAAGATTAAATTGCAGTCTACTATTGCACAGTTGAAGGAGACAACACAGATCCAGTCAACCAAGATACAGGTGTTGCAGACAAGTGTAACTTCTTTGGAGAATAATATCCAGCAGCTGGAGAGCCAACTTGATGCTATGAAGCTCATGAACTCCGAACTAACAGAAAAGGTATTTTTGGCACCTTTAGCTGTTCTTATTTTCTCCCCTCATTTTTTTTTTCTCACACTATCATTTATTTGCCTTTATTTTCAGTTAAATGCACTACATGAAAGCAGTTTGCACCTCCAGATGCAACATCAGCAAGAGCTGTGTGAGGCAGGGGAAAGACAGAATGCTTTGGAGATTAATCAAAATCTATTGACCTGTCAACTGCAGGAGTCTCAAAAACAAATCGAAACATACAAGGTATGAATTCTCCTTTTACCATGTTTTACGCTGGCTTCATGAATGTTCACTCTCTGCTTACACTCCATTTTTATTGCACATTCCAGCTCAGCTTAGAAGCACTGACAACAGAAAAAGATGGCCTACAGAATAATGTATCTGATATTCAGGAAAGTCATGATGTTCAGATCAAGGAAAACATCAGGAGACATGAGGAGAACCTGAAACATGTACAGCAGCAGGTGGGCAGATGTAACACTGCAACAATAGCAGCAACAATGTGCTTTTTTATGAGAGTAGGACTGTGCATTCTGGAAAGAGGTGTTATGGTAACAATGCATGATAAGAATTAAAATTAAATTTTAACTTTTTAAATAGAAACAGAAAAGAGTTATTTTAAACTAATATTACACAAAATTACTCATTTTACTGTATTTCTGATCAAGTTCTGTTTTCCTCTACAGCATGAGTTGGAGCTTAATAAACTAAAGGAAGAAATTATGGCGGTTGAAGAAAAGGCTGCACGGTATCTATCAGACTTCAGTAGCTTCAAGTCTCAAAATGCAGATGTGGACTCTACATTAAAGGAGACACAAAACAAATTGGAACATTGTAAAAAAGAAAAGGTATTGTTTTTTTTGTTTGTTTTTTTCTATTCCTTTATTATTATTATTGTTAATTATATATTTATAAAATTTTAGTTTTAGTCAAGTAATTAACCATTATATGTATTGGTTTTGGTTCCTGTAGGCAGAGTTAGTCTCAAAGGTTGTGCGCTTGTCCAAAGAGAAGGACAGTGCTATGAGTAAGATCAATTTGTGGATGAAGTCGTGCAAACAGCTGGAGAGTGAGAAGCAGGCACTACAGGAAGAACTTCAGCAGCAGGGACAACAGATAGCAGCACTGCAGGCCTCGCAGAAACAAGGTATAGACAAAACTCACAAGAAGATAAGCACTTGGTCTAATATAGTAAACTTAACTTGCAAGCTGAAAAGTGTTAGACAAAGAAACAATATTTAAAATGAATAAATGTATATGTATCTGGAAATACAGAGCATCTTTCTTGTTAACAGGTTGTGGCGACAGTAGTGACACCATGCAGGAAGAACTACAGGAGCTGAGGGAAGCTCTGGAGGAAAAGAGCCGTGAAGCAGATGAGAGCATGGACCGATACTGCAGCCTCATGGTCAAAGTTCACAAGCTGGAGGAGACCAATGAAAGCCTCAAGAACCAGCTCAAGCAGTTGAGCACCCAGACAAAGACCCCTAAGACCAGGAGGTCCCTCAGATCCGAGAAGACTGACCTGGAGAATAGTAAACCAGTGGAAGACAAAGCAAACATGCCAGCGGGAAAGAGGCCGAGAGCAACAGATGACACTCCTAATAAAGCACAGGAAGCACTGCACAGTATCACCAAGAGACTGAAAGCTGCGGCTGCCACACCTAAAGCCACACTAGATGTAGACGATGAAGAATTCAGACCAGAGGGTTTGCCTGAACTTGTTCAGAAAGGTGAGAGGTTATTACAATTTCACTATACTCCACATCACATTCATGTGTGAGTTGTTCCCAATAAAGCTTTTACAATGAAAGGAACATGTCCTTGACTGCTTTTTTACACATCTGCATCACTTCTTTCTGTACAGGTTTTGCAGATATTCCAGTTGGAGAGATGAGCCCATTCATCATTCGCAGAACCACAGTGCAACGCTGCAGCCCTCGTCTGGCCGCCCGAATGACTGCGGCTCGGCAGAGCTCCGTTTCATCAGAGCATCCTGTGCAAATCTCCAAACAGACAGCAGAGGGCAGAACATTAAACACTGTGAGTAGAACTGCCTCTGCCTCTGCCGCTATTTCCTGCAGCCACAACCAACTACACCTTTAAAGTTAACAATGAAGAAACTCTTTATTCTCATCTTCAATATAAACTTTTTCTTGAAATAAGTTTTTAAAATCTTATTTAAATCTTAATAAATATATATATATATATATATATATATATATATACATACATACATATATATATATATATATATATTCTTTTTTTTTTTTTTTTTTTTTTTTTTTTTTTTAGTTACAGTACTTGTAACTGAATAGCACTACAATATAAGTGAATCTTGTGGCTGTACTATTGAAACATTGTATGAAGATTTCTGCATGTAGACCCTCAATAAATTGGCACTTAGTTCAATAGCAAGTTCTTCACCATAAGTTAAAGTTGTTTTACAATTGGCAGACCTATTTAATGGATCATAAAAAGCTGAAGTTCTTAATGAACAGCTAAGTTTCAAGTGAAACAGATGCGAGCCGTTGGCAGGGTGCATGAGGAGGATGAACAAACCATTAGTCAGCTTGCAGCACAGCCAGTTTTCAATTACTATTCAGCACTGGTTCTTCTCCTCAAAGTACATGCTGGGTATATGAGTTTGGGGAGGAGGGAAGATTGATTGATTGCAAGATCTTATATTTATACACTTGCACTTGTCCACATCTTGACATTTTCCCCAGAGAGATGTATAGTACCAGTTGTTTTGAACATTGATATTGCTGCTGGGCCTTTTTGACAGCCTAACGTTGCTCTCTCCTGACATCATGTTCATGTACTTTCAGGTCCAGGCGCCTAAGGCTATCCAGAGCAATGCGGCTGTATTATCTCCACTCACCAACAGTCCACAGGAAAACAGCTGTGAAAGCCCATTGCTTGCTATAGAGCAGAAAATTAGCAGGTGCTCTCGCAGCTTCAAAAAGACCCCAGAGAAACAGGAACGGGTCAGTGCCTCTCCAAAACAAAATGACAACTGCCAAGTTCAGTGATTAGTGGGATGCCATGTGAATTTCCTATTTTTTTAAATACTATATGTTTTAGAACGTTTATGCACTAGCTTTTTAGCTTTGTAAATAATCAAGGGCAGCTGTATCCTTTGTTTGTTACATTTCTAATTTCTTATCCTGTATCTCTTGTATCTCTCTTTTTTTCCCCTGTATCTCTTTTTTTTTTCTTTTTTTTTTTTTTTCTGTTTCAAAACAAAATAATTGTGTTATCCTTAACACAGAATCGCTGTATCATTTTATTGTATGTATTATTTTGACCTGATTTTTTTTTTTATCCTTTTGGGTCTTTTTTTTTTTTTAGAAACTTTACAACTAATCACTCCATTTTACCATATGTCATTGCTTTTTCTTACTACTTTACTAAAGTTCACTCTGCCTTACAAATATGTTTGTTTGTGTACTTCTTCTGTTCTCTATAAGTGGCCTTTTGGCTGTTTACTCAAGAATTGCAGCAGACTTTATTTGTTAAGGAATGATAAATTACAGCCTGTAAGCATTAAGCTGTATAATATGTAGAGATTTATATGCAGACTGTTTAATACAGATGTCTACTTTTAATGGACACGTAACAAGCAGGGATCTAATTCTCAATCATTTCAGGTTCTGACTCAATACAGGTCTGCACAGGACTCTTAAATCAATACCTTTGCTTTTAAACTCAGTCTGAAAATCTCCCCTGAGGTTTGGTTAAGGTCTAATTGAGAGGATTTGGGAAGAAAATCCAGGCTTGTTATAGTATCTGATGATACAATGAACAACGAGTGTTTCATCATGACTACTTAAAAATTTGTTCCCTGAAATGTATTCTTCTTATTAATGCCAATCCATTTTGCATTACCTGACACCAAAAGGTGCTTTGTTGTTGAGTTGAGTTTGGTTTAACTATAAATTAGCTGTAGACAAATTTTTAGTCATCTTCTCGTTACCTAATAATAATGCTATTTTCCAGTATATGATCAGTGTTATTTTAGTATTATATATGTACTATTATAGTATTTATTAGTATTTTGAATTGGTTTTAATTCTGTATTTTAAGCTTTAATACTATAATACTCCACAGATGTCCTTATCACATAGCGTGTGAATTATGATGTTGATCACATGAGGGAAATTGTGATTTACCAGTCAGATACTGTCAACACTGCACAGTACAGAATTCTACATTAATATATGTAGTAAATTAAAAATGAGAACACAAGTCATTTTTATACTTTTACAATTTAACTTGTGCGACCAAAATTGCATGTCTCTTCCATAACATCACATTATTATATTGCACCTCTTGCAAGCTGACATTTATAACCATTGTTTTGAGTTTGACGTGCTGCCCTTTGGATTAGATCGTAGTTCAATATTTCAGGACAGAGAGCTTTAATAGAAAAAAAAAATTTGACTGTCCACAGAGACATTTTTAGAATCAGAAGATGGTGCCATATTAAATCCCCTTCCTTCTGGTCATGACTAGACTGTGTACTGTACAATAAATTGTAAGGCAAATATAACTTGATATAATCAAAAACGGGAAAAAAAATCTGTTCTCATCTGTGGTACACTGACACAACATTAAAACCACTGAAAGGTGAAGAGGTATCAATGGTTGATATATGCAGAGATTTATATGCAGGAAAAAATCTATACACAAGCCATTCTGTTTCTGAATTTTGAATTTTTTTTGTTACTTATACTACTGAACATAGATGAACATAGGTGTGTGGTTAGGGAGTAACAGATGGTGTATCTTTTCGCTACCCAGCAAGCAATAACTAGCTTTTTTTTATATTACTCACTGATGTTGAACTATTTTGCATACTAAAAGCAAATGAAAAGATTTTTGTTTTTTTAGATTTCCAAAATCATGATCATATTAAAATAGTAGGCTTCTCCAGATTTTAAAAAGCATTCTGCAGCAATCCTGGTAATTGAAGAAAATGATGCTTTAGTACTGCTGAGGAAAATTCCATTACTTGAATGACTGTGCTGACTCTGCTGAGAATGATACTGATCAAAGTCAAGGACTGTGAGGACAACATGTTAAATGAATCAGCTTACAATCCGTGACAAACAATGTATGTGCTGTCTACCTGGGGAAGTAAAATGCAGCCTATACTTTAATGTCAATCAGGTGCCAAAACTGTTAACTATGCAAAGACTGATCAGATCACTGCTGAGCTGACAGTATATGGCTAGGTGACAAATCAATACATAATTTTTTTCCAGCCTAATGAAAATGCACAACATTACCTGTACAAAACAGTAGTGTTCGTTAAAAATATTTATCTACAGTGGCGTGAAAAGACGGCATTAATGGCATTATTCACTCTGGTACCACCAAGATTAAACACTATAGAGGCAAATTTAAGACAGTTCTTCATAAGTAAAGTTTTATACTATGTCATTTTTTTATACACATCTGCTGTTTTGTTTCCCAGTTAGTTCCTGTCCTCAAATTTGATTGCTTGAGCATCGTTCCAAGAGTGCTGATATACAATACAATGATCAACCACAACATTAAAACCACTGACAGGTGAAGTCAATAACATTGATTGGTCCCACTTTATATTAAGTGGCCTTAACTAATATGTACTTACATTTAAATAAATCATTTGGTACAATGCACTTATTATTTTTACATTGTACTTATATTTTAAAAATACCTGCATGTAATTACATCTGTAATTAATTTCTGTAATTATATTTATTAATATTTTTTATTTATAATATACACTGTTGAACCATCCCTTACACCTTAACCCACTCTTAAACTTACCCATGGGCTTGTTAAGTCTGACGTCACGCATCACCGCTTCCGAGTCCAAACTCTCTATCAGATACCACGAGAAAACAACAAAAAGTGCTAATATACACTTACAATGTGATATAATGCTACCAAAAAAATTATAATAACCTTTAACTCCATACCGAAATCCCAGATAGCCATACAATGAAAATATAAATCTAAATAAATAAATATAAAAATTATTTGTGTTTGGGACGCTGTG